>CM053793.1:167230996-167540996 GCA_028749045.1 Cupressus sempervirens | reverse complement strand
TCCCCAAACCCATATCATGAGATCCACACATGAGCCCCAAAGCAAGGAATATGCCCTCCACACTCCCTTGTTAATCAAGATCAAGAGGGTAACATAATTAATAGTTACTAAAATTTAATCCTACTGCCAATTATCAATAGCTACATATCAACAATTGAGGAGTTCACAACCACCTAAGACATCATCTTGTGTTATTTGGCTAATAAAGAAATTTATTAAAATATAAGTAGTCTCTTAAACATGATGGGACTCAAATTTGCCTTCCCGTTTTGGGTACAATTCCAAGCTTTTAAGTCAGTTTGAGCCCCTTAAAGAATATTTAATGCATGTGTACATGGCTATCTTGTTGAGGCCTATGAAGTGTTTAATGTTTATAACACTTTGAATTTAGCGTATCCATGCATCTTGTGATGATAGATTGTCATTTTGAGTCATTCTGTGAAGTTCCATTTTCAACAATATTCAGATCTGTATTTTTGCGTAAGTGTCAAATAGTGATAGGAAGCCTAGTTTGCATTTGAATATATTGCACCTGATTATGTTTCATGACTCGCCACTTTGGAAGTGTTTAGTAAGCATATAAGAGAACCTATATTTCAGATTTCAAGTCATTTCGACATGTTTTGACTAGGTTTTGAATCCCTCAATGTCGATTGTTTATTGTTGTCATGCTGATATAAATTGTTCAGAATTCTGGGAGGCCCTATTTGACTAGTTATAACTTTGACCCAGTTGATCAAAATGAAATAATTCCTTTTGCATTACATTCTAGACGTCAAAGACTTGTTATTTTTTCAAATTTGAGCTTGTGACAAATTTGTTTGATCGGTTTTTGAACGTTATTCCATATGCAATTTGTAAAGTTTTACTAGTGTCATAAAGTGCAGATTGATCAATACCCCTGTTCAAGATGTCCTAACTTTAAATTCATGATTGTATTAACCAAATGGATTATACCACTATGTTCTACTTTGAAAATTCTTTAACTGTGCCAATTTTCAAGTTTTGATGAATCCATCTGCACAGTTTGCTAGGTCCATTCCATTTGTGAAAATCACTTTTTCTGCCATTGTTCCGTCTGCACACTATCAAATTTCAAGTCATTTCGACATGTTTTGACTAGGTTTTGAATCCCTCAATGTCGATTGTTTATTTTTGTCATGTTGATATAAATTGTTCAGAATTCTGGGAGGCCCTATTTGACTAGTTATAACTTTGACCTAGTTGACCAAAATGAGATAATTCCTTTTGCATTACATTCTAGAGGTGAAAGACTTGTTATTTTTTTATATTTGATCTTGTGACAAATATGTTTGATAAGCTTTTGAATGCTATTTCATATGCAATTCGTAAAGTTTTACTAGTGTCATAAAGTGCAGATTGATCAATACCCCTATTCGAGATGTCCTAACTTTAAATTCGTGGTTGTATGAACCAAATGGATTATACCACTATGTTCTACTTTGAAAATTTCAAGTTTTGATGAATCTATTTGCACAATTTCCTAGGTCCATTCCATTTGTGAAAATCACTTTTTCTGCCATTGTTCCATCTGCACACTGTCAGATTTCAAGTCATTTCAACATGTTTTGAATCCCTTAATGTCGATTGTTTATTTTTGTCATGCTAATATAAATTGTTCAAAATTCTGGGATGCCATGTTTGGCTAGTTATAACTTTGACCCAGTTGACCAAAATGAGATAATTCCTTTTGCATTACATTCTAGAGGTCAAAAACTTGTTTTTTTTTTTTTCCAGATTTGAGCTTGTGACAAATCTGTTTGATCATTTTTTGAATGCTATTTCATATGCAATTTGTAAAGTTTTACTAGTGTCATAAAGTGCAGATTGATCAATACCCCTGTTCGAGATGTCCTAACTTTAAATTTGTGTTTGTACGAACCAAATGGATTATACCACTATGTTCTACTTTGAAAATTATTTAACTGTGCCAATTTTCAAGTTGTGATGAATCTGTCTACACACTTTCCTAGGTCCATTCCATTTGTGAAAATCACCTTTTTTGCCATTGTTCCCAATTCTACAATTCTGAGTAACTCACTTTGACTGTTCGTCAAATTTGTCTAGTTATTTGTTGTGAGCCCAAATCATAGATTTATACTCTCCTTGTGACAATGAACTAATGCCCCAATTTTGGTGCCCTCAAGTGTTATTTTGACCTATTTTTGAAGCCAAAACCAAATGCATTTTATTTTTTTTGACATGTTTGCTTGTAGGAAGTTCTGAGAAGGCAATTTTGACTGTCAATATCTTTTGACCTAGGCATTGTCATGATAAGAGATTTGATAGGATAAGAGATTATGGAATAGAGAATCAATAAGTCAACTCTTAGGGTTCAATTCTCTATTTTAGTCAATTTTTAAGGCTAGTCAAAGGACCCCTTGGCATTAAATTGGTAGTTTGCAAAAAACCAAGATAAACAAGATTTAAATGATGATTCAATTCTCAATCATGAATCCAGTTAGTGTCAAGTGCTCAGTGGATTAGTCTGAAAGGTCAGGTGTTTTAGTTTGAATTTTTTTTAGCCAGACCCACTTTGGGGGCCTGGCTAATTTTAGAAGATTGTCGAGGTGTTGGGTTTGAAACAAGAGAAAGAGCCAATAATGAAAAGGTAAGGTTGAGATTTGAAGAGCCCAATTAGATAGAAAGTACAAGTGGCAACCTGGTGTTAACATTGTATCACCTCTTGGCTGGGTTGGACGTTATAAAGATGAATAAACCTATTTTTACCATTAAAGTGGGAGGTAATTGGTAGAGTTATATTGGATGTGTCAAATATTAAAGAGCTCCCATACTTTAATTCTTCTCATCTTATTCATGAGACAAAGTAGTATTGGTTACTTAAGCAAAAGGAGAAAGCTAAATTTGCCTTCTAGGCCCCCTATCCTATAAGCTAAAGTGATTTTCCAAGTGGGACAGTAGAGTCAAAGAGAACCTGGTCAAAGAAGAATATAGAAGAAAATTTTCATGCCTTCAACCAAAAGGAAAAGAGGATGAGATACACATCTTGATTCTTCTAACTGTACTATAATTTTGTGATTCACATTTGAATGCCACGTACTAGATAAGTTTACAATCCACGAGATAGATGCCAAGGGTTGGGAGTGAGTGGTTCAAACGTACAGTGCCATGAACATTCAAGGAAAGGAAGTTGATATATTAAAGGAGGAGTTGGCAATTGAGGGGCATTTTTTTTGCTTAGATGTTTTATACATTTTCGTTCTCTAATCTACACATGCAAATCTTAAAACATATACCCTGTAGTCCATAAATTTCAAAGTAGAAAAATTTAGTAAAAACATACTCTAGTAGAGATCTTGATTGGTCCATAACCACTATGCTAAGTTGTGCTTCACATTGGAGATCTTGATCGGTCCATTGCATTGTATAAGGAGGCTTGTAGAGTGAAACTCCTAAATAATGGGATAACCCTGTGTGCAACAAGTCATGTTGCCAATATTGAAGTAGGTGCCCATACCATGCAATTTGGAGAAGCAATACCATTGTTGGGGATGCCTCCTTCAGATTTGAATCCATCTGCAAACAAGGTAAAATGTTGTAGATGCAGAGATAGGCAAGTGCCCATTAGGAAAACACAAGAACAAGTGAAATTTTAGTCCCATATTCATTATGTTGGGCTCTTTCTAATGATTAAAAGATTATTAAGAAATGCCCCTGTGGGGGTTTTGGGGGGCAACACCCCCAAAGCCAAAAATGCCCTTATATTGTAAAAGGCATCAACTGCTATTTTTCCTATTGGACAACTTACTCTAGCCCTAATTTTGTAAGCGGCAAAAGCTTGTATAAAAAGGCTTAAGGTTAGGGATTTCATAATGTAATGGTGATATTGTAGCTTCTTACAGTGGTATTGAGCTGTAAGGGATTGCAGATTGTAATCACACGATAAAAATAATATTGGACTTCTTGTTGGTGGACATAGCCTAGGGATTGGGTGAACCACATAAATCTTGGTGTCTTGTGTTCTCTTTTGTGTGATTTATTATTCTTTGATATTGGTTATATTTGCATGTAACAGTTAGTTCTATTTGAAGTTAATCCTAACAATGACACATGGTAGTGGGTCCACTCAAGGGTGTGATAGATTTGACAAATTAGGAAGTGCCATATGGTAGTGACGTGGTAGGGTGCCCTACAGGTGGGTGACATGGCGGTGACCATGCAGCAGGAAATCCAATGGGAAGCTACCATGTGGCAGTCTATCAGGTGACAAGTGGCATAGCAGTGGGCCAATCAAAGGGTGCCACATGGTTTCCAAGTGGCGGTGAGGGAGCAGAGTTCTAACAAATCACAAGCTAACATGTGTCAGCCCAATCAAAGCATGTTAACTCAAATGAAAAATGAGGGTAGAATTTTCAAAGTGCAAAAAATAATATTTAATTATTTTATTTTGAAATCATATGTAGAATTTCTTAAATCTTTTGAGATTATGTTATAAATTTTTAACTATAGGGAAAAATTAAATTTTTGCACAATAATGCAATCCTAAGAATCATCCTAGGAGCTTTATTCTCAAACTAATCTTCTAGGCATCTTCGATATGTTGGTATAGGACTATCATATACCGTTGGAACTAGGAGAGAACAAAATTTCTAGTTTTGAAGTTTTTTTTACATAGGTAGCCATATGTTTGAGCTATTCAGGGTTTTTTTTTTAACTAGGTACTCATTTTTCAACCACATTCAGGTAAGGCAGTTCAGTTTGTTTTTTGGTAAAGTGATGAACTGGGTGTGCGCCAAAGGCAATAGGGATGAATTTAGTGATGGTTTTTTCATCTCTAAGTCAATTTAATGAAGGTTTTATTAGCATTTTCGATGCATATCTGATGATTTTATTAGAGAAAGGGTTTTTCATCATTAGGAAGAGATATTTCAAGTTTGTTACACTCAACGATGAGATTCCTTTCAGATTTTAGTTGCAGAAAGATGAGAGATGTTTTGCAACATTGGAGGGGATGGACATTCAAGTGGACATGTGTCACTTTTAGATCAGATTTGGGATTTCATTCCTCTTCTATATCTCTCTCTTTCTCTCTCATTGTAGGGGTTCCAACTTTTTGGAGAAATTTTCTCATTGCTGAGATACCAAGGGTTGGTTCCAGTTTGTCTATAATACTACAAGGTTGGATCAGAGCTATGATTCCACCATTCTTCAGCTTTCTTTCTTGTATGAACAACAATAATGAAGCTAATATAGATAGTTCTAGTCTATTTAGTGGTTTGATGAGTCATTTACATGCATCTTGAATGTATAGTTTCAAAGAAATGAATACAATGAGTAACAAAATTCTTAGTTTCACTCTAATTATTTTCTCCTATCTCTGTAATTTATAATTTTTTTGGTTTAGGGACAAAGAACTTAAACCCTTTTGCATCCCCTTAAGGTTGTATGTCTTGTATGTTTTTGATGGGGACACGACCCGAGCACAGAATGGACACAACAGGAAAGGGAAAATTTTATTAACTGCAAAAATATGCTAGTACACTTAGTACAGAGAAACAAACTCCAAAATAGGCCCTATGGGCTTACAATAGCATAAAACTAGAGATAAATTCTTCTCCTAGTACCTTCTCTCAAACTCCACTCTGAACTACCTTTTACAATGCCAGAAATGTTCTTAAATAGACCCCGAAGGGTTAAGGATTAGGAATACATTCTAGAAAGTGCTAGTTGGCATCCACCGACCAAATAGAAGGCTCCAAAAGTCACATGAGAAGTCGGCACAAAATTAGAATAATCTAGAAATGGTAGCCGAACTTTCGGGAGGCATAACTTTTGAACCATAGCTCCGATTGACGAACCGTTTACATTTTCGAAAAGCTCTCAAAGTGCTCTATAGCCTTATGGACCAGATCTGGTCGTCCCCCATTTTTTGGACCTAGTCAAGGTCATTTAATGCCCCTAAATTGACTTTGAAGCATTCTTAGGAGGTCTCCAAAAATCAAAAAACTACGATAACTTTCAAATCGTGGGGCCTTTTGACCTGATTCTTTTTCTGGAATGCTCTAAATTACAATTACATTCATCCGGCCAAATTACACCTTCTAGTTCACCAAAATGATGGCTCAATTACATACTCCTATTTTTTTAGCATTTACACGTATCCCAAGGTGTTCAAATACTCTAACCTAGAACACTGATAGTGGAACTGTGAGAGTTGGAACCTTTATTTGAACCAAATGGGTATCCAAAAATGAAAACACATGAAATAGAAACTAAGTCTAAGTACATTTTTTTGGGTGACACAAGATTGCCCTTATACCTCTGGATGCTCCTGCATCAGTTTCATTGTTGGAACAACGAACCAAGTAAATGCTTGATGTATTTGATAGGGTTGTTGGTTATTTGAGAAGGAGATTTCATGAGAATGAGATCTTTATGAACATCGATGTCCAGTTCACAAAATGATAGGATAGATTTGATATCTTGATGTACGAAATATGTCAGTGGTATCATAGATGTATGTGTGTGATTTATGGAACTGCCGAATAGATAAGGCACTAATCAACTATAGGATCAACATGTCTCTTACTATTGCATATTTGGGATCTGCTGACATCAAATTTATAATCATCCATTTCCCTTTATATATTAAGAGCTAAAAGGATGCCTTCACTTAGCTTGTGGATTTCATAGGATTTGCAATTTGCTACTGCACATCTCTGTTATTGCATAAGTATAGGAGAAATAAGGGTTTTCTCTGCTTTGTTTAGATTCAGTTGTATGCTTTTGATACTGGTAACATATGAAAAATCTATAGGTACACCTGCCTAGGTTTTGTAGAGCTTAAAGTAGAAAAAAGGTCTAGCCTTATAGTTGGCCTAGTGTCTGAAAGGGTATGTTGTAGATGGGAAGTAGCTACCCCTAGATGTATTCTATTCTCATTGGGATATTTGAAACATTACATTTTAAAAGACCAACAAAACACTCCAATTTTAACTACTTGAAGAATGAAATAGAAAATAAATTCCAAATCCCTATACAAAGAGATTAAGGGTTTACATGAAAACATGTTTAATATAAGAAATTTTGCAAAAATGTACACAAGTTGTTTATCACGATAATATTCTTGATGTTTCTATTTTAGAAATATTACTTATCATTAATGGGAAATATTACTCCATACAAAAATGCATCAACATTGAACTAAGAGTAAAATTCTACTTGCCATAATAAACCTAGAAATATGAACCTCCTATCAGATTAGTCAATCCCATATAAGAAAAATGTTATATGGTTTACACTCCTAATAGACTATATACAAGTGTTCATAGTATACAATCCTAGGGTATCATCCTAGCTAGGTAATGAAAAAGGAAAGTAATACTCCTACAAGGTTTCTCAAAGAAAAAAGTGGACTCTTTCCAACATGATTAGTTAGCCAATTGATGTATGTTCTCAATGGTTCCCTATTATAATACTATTATAAGTAGATGCACATGGATAGGGTTATTAATATCCAAAGAACATCTTATAGTAGTTCAAAGTAAGGGAAAGTTATCAAATTGACCCTAGAAGAAGTTGAAAATGAGGTGTATCTCCTATTGACAATTCTTGAGCTTTATGTTGTATTGAACAATATTTTTATTCATACTTTTAGTGTTATTTTAAGGCTTGTTTTGTTTGTGATATAGTCTTCCTAAGACGTATCGTGTGTTATCATTTGGCTCAATATTATGCAAAAGAAATGTATAGATACCACACTTACTTGCATTGTTCCTCTAGATTAGTATGTATCTAATCTACTTTCATTTCACCTCTCTCTCAAATTAGTTGAATTCATTTAGCTCTCCCCTTATTATCTTTCCTATTGGTTACATAAATTTATTAAATGCCTTGGAATATCTATTGTTGGACTACAATTACTTTGATAAATACAATTTTTATTGCAATTTTTTATTGTTAAATTTCTTTTATAAGGGTGACTATTCATTGTTTTGAAAATCTGGGGTAAATTTTGAGTACCTTAAAGTTGAACCAAATATCATGGTTTAAATTTTGATATGGATTGATGATATGGTGAGTGTGTAAACATATGTGAGGAGATCTTAGTGTAGGATGAATCTACAGAAATATAAATGAATATAAAATAAGACCGCATAAGAATCACATAATGAACCAAACTTAACACAAACAAAATGTTACATGTTGACAAATAATTATATTAATACATTCCATCAAAACTAACCCAAAATTAAATGACAATTGAATTGAATATACACAAATTTTACTATTACAAATATTTAAGAAAATCTCTTTCTTACACTCTTATATTTTCACTTAATAATAAATAAATTTATTTTATTTTATAGAAAAATCATTAAAAAAATTTTTCCTACTAAAAAGAATGCCTTTCTCGAAATCTTCATAAAATCCTCCAAAAATGAAATTGAAACACTTACTTTGGTAATTTATACATTACATTATTTCAACTATTATAATAATCTATATACCATATTCTACTTAAAAAAATCTGCATAGCATCTATACCATATATTGTACCCTGGGTATAATGAATTTATATACTATACTCAAATTCACATAAGTATCTTTATAGCATCTATATTGTACTCTCGGCAAAATGATTTATATACTATATTCAAATCCACATAAGTCAATGGGATGAATGAAACAAATCTACACACTGATTGATTTAAAATGATACCAACCAAAGTCAAGGCTCATCTACAATTAGATTGGAGGAACACAATAATTAAAAATTCCCATTTCGCAACTTCCAAATAAAATAAACTTCAAATGGACTAATAATTTGTTGTATTCCGAATTCAATTTAAACAACCTTCTTGCTAGGTAGGCTGTACTTAAAACATAAAGGGTTAAAAAATTATATTTTAATGAAACATAACGATTTGACAAGGCATCTATTGCCCTTTTATGGACCCTCTCACATTTACATTTTGTGAAGAAGGAATCCTAGGTAAATTACAAACAAAGTTTGTATGCCTTAGGGCCACATTTCAATCATAAATTAAAATAATAAACAGTCCCCAACATTTAAAAAAAAAAACCTAAAGTACACTACAAGGCTTAAAATATTTAAAAACAAAGTCCACAAGTGACATTAACATACGTGTGAGAATATGAGCCACACAAATTCTATCCTTACTATAGTCACATATCATCACCAATTATTTTTCTTCCCACTCAACAAGACATGGGTCCAATGCAACTCATTCAAATTCATTTTTAAGGCAATCCAACTAGAGTGGTCCAGATCATTCTTGAATGCAAAGCATCTAAATCTAAAGAAATGGAAAGCACAAAGAATAAAAACAGATCACTCATTTCTTTGTCTCAAAAAGTATTGTCAATTTCATTTGAAATATTTTGGCATAGGAATCATATTGATGATTTGTAAATGTTGTAAAAGTGGTTGATGAAATTGTGCATGTATAGTGATTATATATATATATATATCATTAATAAGCTTATTTTCTTTTTAATATTAGAGAAGAGTTGCAATATTCTTTTCGTTGGGTCAGAATTGAGATTTTTAAATATTTATTTGTTGAAGTTATTTTAAGTATAATTTTGATTTTATTTTTGGTGAAGTAGTCTTGTATTCAACAAGATTTGATTCATAATGATCTTATATGAAACTAATGTCTTATGAAAAAATTAACAATTCAATCTTCAAGCCACAATACATATACATAATTATTTTATTTTTTAAAAAATTAAGAGATTACTTTTTACTTTAAAAAAATGAAAAATATATATTTTAAAATATATAGAGTAATTTAAAAGCAATTTTTTTGACAATATTTCTTAAGGAATTGAAGAAAATCACAAGTTATTGTAGTCCTCTTGAACCTAACATTCTAAAAGTAGTCAAGCCGAAACTTAGAGATTCTCAATAAAAAAGTTGAAATTTTTTAAATTTTAACATGTGCTTGTAGGTGAGTTTAAAGTTGAAAGCATAGTAAGGCCAAAACTTAGAGGTTCTCAATAAAAAGTTGAAATCTTTTAAATTTTAACATGTGCTTGTAGGTGAGTTTAAAGTTGAAAGCTTTTGTTTGGAGTTTTGTTCATTATTGATGATGATGCTAAGTTTTCTAGAAATATGGAAAAAACTAGATGAAAACACAAACATCAAATTATGATCATCTTATGTCTTATCATATAGTTAAGTCATATTTTAACATCACTTGCCAACATAACTTTTTATATATTGTGCATGTATACCACATAAGATTTACTAAGAATCAATTTTTAACATGATTTATGCACATCTCTATTTTTATCTATTGTTAAAAATGCCATTACAGTTATGAATACTTAAAAGAAAATCATCAAATTGTTATAATCCTCTTAAGGCTCTAAAAATAAATAGTAAATTGAAATTTTGTTGAAAGTTGAACATGTTTGTAGGTGAGTTAAGAGCTGAAAACTTTTGGAAACTCGTACATCAATGACGTTGTTGCTAAGTTGTCCAAAAATGCCCCCAAAAGAAGAAGAAAACTAGATCATAATGTTATGTATTTTAGATTATCTCGTGTCTATTTTTTCAACTTCTTTTGCTTTTATTATAGCACGACAAATGGGAGGACGCATTAAATGGCAGATGTGGACATTCATGTGTCGACGTGGCAATAGAAAGAACTAGAGGAGCCTCTATGTCAGATTCCATTGCCAACACAATAAAGACATGCATAAGATGTAGATAGAGAAGCAACTTCTAAGTAGAAGAACGGAGTTGAAAAGAGAGAGCAATGTAATAGAACATGAAAGAGGTACTTAAAGCACTTCCTAGGTTGCAAAATAAACAAAATAAAATATGTAAGTCAACAAAAAATCACGTCTCGTGTCCTTTCAACACTTGTTGAGAAAGCAAAAAGATTAGGATTTAAAAGAAGCATGTTATAGTTGGCTTAACTTTGTATCACAACTATGTCTAGATATTATTAGTCTATAGATTAGTTACATAATCATGAAAGGAGGATACTATCTAAGTCATTAGAGTTTGCAAATTAGAGCATATTCTTTGAATTTCTATTTTCAAAGAGAGAAAAGAGTGAGAAAATAAAATGTGACATCAAAACTTTCAAATATGTTTTATCACAAGTTGACAAGAAAGACATCTTAGCAACAACATCATTTATGTTAAAAAAACCCAAAAATCTTTCAGCTCTTAACTCACCTACAAACACATGTTCAAATTTTAGGAAAAAAATAACTTACTATTTAATTTTAGATCCGTAAGAAGATTATAATAGCTTGGCAATTTTCTTTGAAGAAATATTAATAATTATGATGACATTTTTAACAATTAAAGTTGAATGTGTTTGTAGGTGAATTAAGCGCTAAAAGCTTTTGGAAACTTTTACATCAATGATGTTTTGCTAAGTTATCCAAAACTATCCAAAAGAAGAAGAAAACAAGATGATAATGTTAAGAAAAAAGAAAACCTATTTGTCCAAGGGTAACTTTTGTTCTCCTCCTATACGATTGTTGAACCGAAGCATATAGCCTAGAAGTTTGTTGAAGAGAATTGATATTGTGCATCTTGCTAACCCTAAAATGCATGAACCCTCCCATATTATGAGTCAAAAATAATAATAAATGTTTCCTCTCGTTCTAAAAGAGTTCAAGTGGGACCCATGACGCGGATGCAACGAAGAGGGGTACAACCTATCACAATCGAGCAACTTGGTCGGTCAGACGAATCATGTTGAAGTGGGGCCCGACCGTCTATTTTTCGCAACTCCTTTTGCTTTTACCATAGCACGGCAAGCGGTATGACGCATTAAATGGCAGATGTGGACATTTACGTGCCGACGTGGCCTCGATGTCCGAGTCCACAACGTGGGGATTAAGCCGCCAAATCAAACTCGTGTTGACACGTCATCATCGTGTTGAACACTGTGGTCCTCGTGACTATTTGGTCTTGGGCAGTCCAAGTCTTGGTACGTGGCTTATTGACAACATTTCCTTTGTTGTTGTATGTCATATAGCTACAATATTTTCTCATTTGTAATAGAATGAAATAGAATTTTTGAAGTAAAATTGACTCGTCTGTTTTTCCATTGAATGAAAGTAGAATTACAAAAGTGGAGGTGGTCTTGATTCAATATTGAAAAAAAGAAGTGGAGGTTGGGAAGGTTGAATGGAAAATGAAGTGGAGAATCTTTGAAATTTTGCTTTGTTCTCATGTGAGATTGTTGTGGAAAGCTTTTCTATTTATTCTTTTTATTTCACATAGAAATGGAAATTCATTCTTTTCTAATTCTTTCATGTCAATGATACAATTTATAATTTTTATAGGCTTGTGATAAAACATACTTGAAAGTTTTGACGTCGCATTTTCTTTTCTCACTCTTTTCTCTCTATGGAAATAGAAATTCAAAGAATATGCTCTAATTTGCAAACTCTAATGGCTTAGATAGTATCCTCCTTTCATGGTTATGCAGCTAATCTATAGACTAATAATATCCAACCATAGTTATGATACAAAGTTAAGCCAACTACAACATGCTTCTTTTAGATTCTAATATGTTTGCTTCCTCAACAAGTGTTGAAAAGACTCAACACGACATGATTTTGTTGGTATCTCTAACCATAGTTGTCTATTACTATCAACCACTTAGTCATTTACAAGGCAGAGTCAGAGGATCATCACTACGACCGAGCTACTCTACATTGGCTGAGTCATGTACATAAGATAGTATGTATTGAGCTATTCTATAGAAGTCGAGTAAGTATATGGTCACAGAGTATTTTTTTATATGTACCAAGCTCATCATGGAGCGAGCAAGTCATCGACGACCAAGTGAAATTCCAAGTATATAAGTACCAAGTGATATAGTATGTGTCGAGCACAATATATGTCGAGCATCAAAAGGTTAACAAAGGTCACACAACAATAATGCAAAGCATCAGAAATAGTAAAGGCCAAGAAATGTAGAGTTTACACATAAATCAAGAATGGAGCAGAGTTTTAGGCAAAACGATTATCAGGTTGACTTGGAAGGTTTATTTGAGATTTGAAGAGGTTGTTACAGAATATTTAATACTTAAAGAGTTTGTTACAAAACATTTACATGATGTGGACCGCATATCTCTATGTGTGTGTTCAATGATCAGGATGAAGAGACAAAACAAAGAACCATCTAGAAGACTCTTCATGAAATCTTTAAAAAGTAGTGATCTCAACCTAGATCGTATGGGATTGTGTGGAATCAAAGAAGATCAAAAGTCATTTAAGGGGTTTGTTATCATCTAACATAACAAGTGACCTATTCATAAGTAGTGAATGTGTAAGGAAAGATGAGTGTTATTATATTAGAGGAGAGGATCAATTAGTAAGGAGGAGACTCAAAATCAACTTGCAAAGAAAATCGAGAGTCAAGTACTGAGTCAATTTTAACATACTTGAATTAGGGTAAATCTCTTAACAGAGTGGTCTTAACAAATCTTTTAAAATCTCCTAACATAGTTCTTACTTAGTTGTAAGTGTCAAATCCTTTAACAAGGTGAAACCTAACAGTTTCTTAAGTCAAACTCCTCACAAGGTAGATCATATATTATGGTCAAACATTGTAACCTTAACTAGTTAACTTTATTACTGGAGTAGTGAAGATTTGTGAGTGTCAACCCCACCTCAGTTTTACCTTCACCTTGGAGGGTTTCTGAGTAACAAACATTGTGTTACATGTTATTACTTTCATGCATGTGATTGAATTGATTTATATGTTACAAAAAGCTTACATTTATAGTTTTGCATGCACAAGTTATTATTGGATGTTGATGAATCTGCGAAAAGTGAAAAATGTTGTAGATTCTGATTCAAACACCCCCCCCCCCCCCCAATATCTAATTTACACCTCCATAAATCAATAATTGGTACCAGGTTCTCTAAAAGAAGCTTAAAGGTTTGGAGATTAGATCTTGGAAGATGGATGCTTTCAAACTAGACAAGTCTATTGACAATCAAGTGATTAGAATCCAACTCACACTGCAGAAAAGTGAGAAGGCAAGACAAGACCTGAAGGATTCCCTAAAAAGGAGAAAGGAAATTGCTATCTAGATAAAGAAATACTCTTATGAACAAGTTGAAGCTGAAGGGCTATTTGAATCAATCAATCCCAATGACAAAGTATTTGTTGAATTACTTTAAAGGAACAAACTCCTTAGTGAAGAGATATAGGCACTAAAAATAGAATATGAAATCCAATCAGTGAGACTATGTGAAGTGACTGGACAAAGAAAGAAATCTGAAGAAGATAGGGCTATGGAAGAAGAAGACAAAAGGGTAATGACTACTGGACTTGAAGAAACAATATCAGATGTGCAAAAGCTCACAAATACACAAATAGATTTGATGAATCAATTAATGACTGTAAATAAAGAATTGAATCACAAGGATGTGGATATTGCAAACTTGAAATCACACAATGAGATACTAAAGAATAAATTGGAGAATGAGAAGGAATCTGTGGAGAAATTCAACAAACCAAAAGAAGCAATGAAATACTTTGAAGAACTTACGAAGTCATCAAGTTGTTCTAATGGGTTAGGACATTCATGCGTTGAGAAAGGAGAATTATCTAGGATTGGAGAAATGAGAAATGCAAAGCCAAAAGACAAATCAACATGCTATCATTGTGGAAAAATTGGTCATACTGCAAATATCTGTCGAAGAAAACATGGTATGAAAAATTCTAAACCTAAATCTATTGGTTACTATTTTTACTACAAGAAATAAGGACATCAAATACATGAGTGTAGATCAAAATTGAGAATACACCTACTACACCTAGATTTGAAGGGTACCACTACAACTGTCAGAAATATGGGCATAGAGCATTTGAATGTAGATCACAGACAAAAACCCACTGGCCAAATCAGAGAAAGAAGAATTATGTATCTAACAATACATGTTCCAAATGTCACAAATTTGGACATCAAAGCAAGAATTGAAGGACTCAAGTACATTAAAAAAATCAGACAAAGGACAAAGGAAAAGGCAAAGTGGACATTGAGCAAGTGAGGAGTGAAATGAACTAGAAATGGAAAAAGAAAATAAAAGATGAAAATAGTGGAGCTAATGGATTTGAGGTCACCCAATCTAATGGAGAAGGTGATCATGGCATCTCTAACTAAGTAAAAGAGGTATGTATAGAACTGTATACCAAAATGATATATCATATATCAGTTCCTTACATAAATATGTGCAAAATTTCATATCTGCATATATAAGATGCAAAAGAATAAAGTTTTTGAAAGGTTGTTGAGTATTAGTAAAATGTGTATATTGACCAAACATTACAACATAGACCGAGCATTCCAATAGAGACCGATGGTTATGGAAGAAAGCGAGTTGTTATGATAGCTGGCTTCCATTCAACAAAATACACAACATTAATGGTGAACCTAATTGATCAAAGGATGAGATACAAAAAAAAATTAGAATACATTACTTCATACCTTGCATCCATATTTTCAAAGATCTCAGAGAGATTAAGTGATTTCAAGCAACCAACAGAGCTTTCAAGGAGCAAATTGATCAAGAAGTTTGAACTAGTAAAGAGCATGAATGAGTGCCAAGTATCCAGAGAAGGAAGATCATCAAACCCTAGTTATGATCATGGAAGCTTCATCGACCACTGGAATGAATCATTAGTAAAGTCCTATTGGTGAAGAGTGATGCCCATCCTCCACCTAAATTTCATGCTATTCTGGAGATTGTTGTAAAGGGAGATTCAATTGGTGTGTTATCCTTGATACCACCTAAAGTCATTATAATTCATGATGTCAAAAGTTGTTGCATGTGCAAAATTGGAGAAGTAAGAGATTGAAATCAGGGAAGCTTATGATAAGCTGTGTAATGAAGGAAATTTGAAGGATGAGTTTCATATTATTGAGAGGATAGGGTTAACTTGAGCCTTAGAATTTTTGAGAATTTAGAATGGATCAGAGTTATTTTGAGCAAACTTCATGATATGAAGTATTGGTTATAAAATGGACTAGTAGAGATCACGAAGAAGATGATACATGGGGTTACAGGTTATGCAACCCTAGATAAGAAGAAAACCATGCGATGCTTAAGCTGAGGAGAAATTGAGGCTAATATAGGAGCTAAGTGGAATGGATGTGGTTTGTCCATTACAAGCATTTATAATCCACTCATAGAATTTTTAGTGAGAGTCATTGCTAAGAAATTCTATCAAGTGAGCAGATTGAATAGTGTACCATGTATGGTTGTGGACCAAGCATGGAAGATTGTGATGAAAGATCATGAGTATGATCTTGCCGAGTTGCAAATGTTACAACTAGTAGAAAACCTATCATCAACAAGAAAGGCAAAGAATTCAATGTGTAAGTTTGATTCCCTAATTGTTTGTGTATTCTTTTATATCTAGAATTAATTTCCTAGTATAGATAATGTTGCATGGGAACAAGATAAACCAATGGCAAGGAAAATCAATGAGTTTATTACTCAATTGGGAGACAACTTTGATAATGAAATGAATACATATTTTGATGAATTCAAGTTAAGGATGAAAAGAAGAATGATAATTCCAGAGGAACTACTCACAAAATATTACAATGACATTTCTTTCCTTATTGATATAGACAACACATTTGAACAAGAAGTGAAACTAAGAAAGACATAGTTGCAAAGCTTTGAATATGAGATAGATAGTGATGATGTAAGTGCAAACATTGATGCACTATTAAAAGAAGAAATAGATGTAGAGGAAAACCTTTTGGAAGATATGAAGAAGTCAAGGCAAGGATAACAGTGAACATCAAGATAGCTTTCAAGGAGAAGAAAATAAAGAAGATGATTGAAGACCTAGAAGCTAAATTAGGCACCCTAGGCAAGGGAAAAGAACCATTGCAAATAACATAAGGTCTTGGTGAAGATGAAGAACAAGATAGTGGTGATGAGGAAGGTGAAGTAGAAGCTGACAAGGGTAAATCCCTAGTTGTTGTCATGCCAACGAGAAAGAAAGCTTCGACAAAAGAGAAGAAGAAAGTAGTGTCACCTCCACCACCAAATAAGCCAAGGACCAGGGCAACTGCTATTATCGAGCAGTCTACAAAGAAGAAAGTATTAGAGACTATTGAACCAAGTGAACCTCAAACTAGAAGAAAGATATTGGTTAGAGGACCACCTCAGAGGAAACAAAGGTCCATTGAAGAGGTATGCTCAAATATAAAAAGTTCTCCAAGATTATGTAGTTTTAAATTTGTGAAATATGACACACTAGATAATGATGATAAGAATAGAATTGAAGAAGCTATGATAGAAATGATGTCAAATTTCAAGATAGCTCCTAATGAACTGGAGAAAAAGATACCTAAAAATATTTTGGAATGATTAAAGAGAAGATGGTAGTAGGCAAAGGTATTAGAAAATTAGATAAGAACTGACACATTAGTTAGAGTTATGCTTGATCTATCACAAGAACAAAAGGATACATTTTTGGAGCAATAAAGGAACAATTTTGTCCCAAAATTTAGAATATTTTTTATACTAATAAATTAAGAGGAAGCTATATGACAAAAAAGCGAGTTGCGGCGAAAGAGCATTTTTGGGCTAACTACAAAGAAGGCAGAGACTATGAACATTGATGATGAACAAAATAGTGAAGAAAGCTCAGGTGTGTCTAGTACGCAAGGAAACATGTCTCCTATACATGCTAACATCCCTCATACTCCAGAAGTCGAGCAGTCAAGGCTTACAAGTGAAGAAGATGGTGAAAACAAACAAACTAATGAAAATGATAAGACTATTTTAGCACCTTAGTTTGAGGAAAACAAAGAATTAAATGAGACTAAACCAAGAAATACTGTTTCTATCTCGAGCATAGATGCACAAGCTAGACTGAGTGGTGACACCTCCTCACCTACTCCAAAGGCAATGTCAAGTAGCAACACCCCTACACTAAACATGAAGAGAAAAGAAATAAAGGACATTTCATCAGATATTGAGGTTGGTTTGGATGAAAAAATTGAGATGCCACATTTTGATATGGAAAATCTCACCTTGGAGAAAAATGTTTTGCTACAAGAAATTTTGAAGAAGATAAAGAGACAAGAAGAGCTAAGGAGAGAGCTAAAGCAACAACAAACATTACAAGATGTAAATCATATTTCTTTTGATGCTTTTGAGATACAAAACTTAGATGAAGACACATCAATCATTGATCAAATTGTAAATATCATTGATCAAGTAAGTACTAAAAGTCTTGAATCCAATGCAAAGCTAATAGATTGGTCAGCAAGAAGAATTGAGATCAAGGTTATGGATAAAGTTTTCATAACTATAGCTGAGTAGAAGGTGTTATTGCAAGATAAAGCATAGGTGATGATGGATTTTATACAGAGGGTAAAATATGTGTACGCAATTTTGTTAGATGTGCCAAGATTTAAAGATAATATTCAGGTACAGTTAGATAAGACTCATGTTGAGACGAAGGCATCCAATAGTATTACTTTAGAGTCAACATGATCTATCATTGATCACTACAGTATTCTACTAAATGGTCAAGGAAAAATGGTTGAGCTTTAGGCAATTGATAGCACCATGAGATCCAAATCAATCTCAAATTGGGCAATGATGATACCTCATTTGGAGGTCACGCAAAGAGAATTGAAAACAACCCAAGATCTTATCTCAGAAGATCATAACTTATTAGTGGCTGAGAGTTTAATTGATTTAGCTACAAGACTATAAGTGCAAAATCAAATTTTGGAGGAACTACAAACCACATGGAATCATGCACTGGCCATGATTACCAAAGTTCACAAGGAATTCATTGAAACATATGGATTGCTTTAACTCTTTCAACCCCAACAACAGTGACATCAAGTGTTCAAAAATAAAGGGGAAATGTATACAAGGGAGAAATGTATATGGAAGAGGGAGTGCATTGCAGAAGGAAAGTAGAGTAGAAATGTATATAGGTATAGTATAAAGGCTATAATGAATTTACTATTCATTATTCATAAGTCATAAGACTTAGTGGGAGAGCTCATTTTTGTATTGATATGAAAAAAATATGTAAATATAACAAAGTTTTTTTTCCACTAATGTCAAAGGTGGGGATTGTTGGTATCTCTACCCATTGTTGTTTATTAGTGTCAACCACTTAGTCATTTACAAGCTAGAGTCAAAAAGTCATCACTACAACCAAGCTACTCTACATAGGCCGAGTCATGTACATAAGATAGTATGTACCAAGCTATTCTATAGAATCCAAGTAAGTGTATGGTCACAAAGTAATTTTCTATATATACTGAGCTCATAATGGATTGAGCCAGTCATCAGTGACTGAGTGAAAATCCAAGTGTATAAGTATTGAGTGATATAGTATGTGTCAATCAAAATATATGCCAAGTATCAAAAGGTTAACACAGGCCAAGAAATAGCAATGTCGAGTGTCATAAATAGTAAAGGCCAAGAAATGTAGAGTTTACATAAAAGTTAGGAACGGAATAGAGTTTTCGAAAAAATGATTATTAGGCCAACTTGGAAGGTTTATTTAAAATTTGAAGAGGTTGTTATAGAATATTTAATACTTGAAGAGGTTGTTATTGAACATTTGCATGACATGAATCACATATCCCTATGTTTATGTTCAATAATCAAGATGAAGGGGAAAAACATAGAACCATCTAGAAGACTCTTCATGAAATCTTTAAATAGTGATGATCTTAACCTAGATCGTATGGGATCATGTGGAATCAGAGAAGATCAAAAGTCATTCAAGGGTTTTGTTATCATCTAATAGAGAAAGTGACCTATTCATAAGTAGTGAATGTGTAAGGGAAAGACAAGTGTTATCATATTAGAGGAGAGGACCAGTTAGTAAGGAGGAGACTCGAAATCAACTTGTAGAGAAAACTAAGAGTTAGGTACTAAGTCAGTTTTAATAGACTTGAATTAGGGTAAATATCTTAACATAGTGGTCTTAACATATCTTTGTAAATATCCTAACATAGTCCTTACTTAGTTGTAAGTGTCAAATCCTTTAACAAGGTGAAACCTAACAGTTTCTTATGTTTAACATGACATACTCCTCATAGGATATATCATATGTTATGGTCAAACATTGTAACCTTAACTAATTAACTTTATTACTGGAGTAGTGAAGATTTGTGGATGTCATCCCCACCCCAATTTTACCTTCAACTTGGAGGGTTTTGTTGAGATAATGGGTGTTGCACACATTGCATAATATTGCTATATTGTATTATGTTATTTTAATATGTAATGTTGCATCTAGATGCATGTGCAACATGAAAAGATTCCCATGGGATATACTTGATGAATTGCATCGTAACATTGTGATAATATTTCATTATATTATTTAATATTGGGGAAAAGAATTAAAATTTCAATATTAAATGTGGGGTCAATGGGTTAGGTAGCACATAGCTTTAGCACATGGTTTATGTAATACCACTTGATGGTTTTGTGGGACTCGCTACTATATAAGCAACCACAAGGGTAGTTGTTGTAGTAAGAAAGAGGAGAAGGCAATAGGGAAAAAGGCAAGAGTCGAGTGGGACAAGGCTTGACAGGGTAGCCAAGGGAGCATTTGTGAAGGTTGGAAGCATGACATGGGATGTGTGGATTCATGCTTGCTCACATAGTTTTCTCAGTTGTGGCTATGGCTTTGAAGGCTTCCATGGTTGTATTGCAATGGTGTTTTTGCTAAATAATACGTGGTGATGAATTCTTTTGGAGGCTAGGTTTTTCCCTCAATGAGGATTTCCTAGGGTAAATCTTGTGTCACAATTTTGTGGGTATGTTATCTATTCTCTTGCATGTGGACTTTAATTACATATTTATTTCAAATCTGTTATGGGATATGTGGAAATGGTTATATTCTTTATTGCAAGTTTCCTTACAATTGGTATTAGAGCTATGGTTTTATTATTGTAACCCTAGATTGAATCCATGGGAATGCATGAGAGGATAAAAGAAAGGGAAAGATATATGAGTTGTTTGTTGTAGATTTGAGGATTATAGGTTTTCTGTTATGATGAGATGTTGGTAGATTTTGGGCATGTGAAATTGTTGGACAAAAAGATTTTTTGGATGTTTCATTTAAATGAGGTTTTTAAGGGGGAACTTGCAGAAATGACCTCCTGGGTAAAAATAGACCTCACCATTGGATCTGAGTCAATGTTTCCATAAATTTTGATATATAATATGCCCTAGTTTTGCCATGTTTAGAGGAAATGAAAGAGTTTTTTAGTTTCAACGCATTATGGCCATCAAATTTAATCTCGTCAGAATTTTTGTCACAAAATAAATAAATCACAGTGAAAATGGTAAAAATACTGTCTTAGTAAAACAACCATAACTTTCTCTTAGGATATCAAATTTTAGACTTCTTATAGGCGTTGGAAAACTAATTTAGAGCACTAAAACTTGGTGTAGGTTTGGTTCTATGATTTTGACATTTTGTTAGGCTTTAGGAGCCTAAAAGCCAGATGTTATTTATTTTGAACACATATTAGGGCATAACTTGGGCATACAGAGTTAGATTTTGGACTTCTAGTAGTCAATGGAAAGCTCTTGAAGAGCTCTACACATTGGTTCAGATTTGGTGTAGGTTTGGCATAAATTTTACAGTGATATATTAATCTAAAAAATTTATGATATATATTGACTATGGTAACATTATGAGTTTATGATATTGTATGTTTGGAGATTTAAGAATTGATGTCATTGTATACTCAGTTCATATTTCAGATTGGTCTCATGATGATATAGTTATTAGTGTTTGATTTAGATATGTATGATGACTTGTTGGGTCTACAAGTTGTGCATTTTTGTAAGAAGTCTATACTTACAAGTTGCATTTATGGCTTGGTTATGGGTTGTCTTTGCCCATTGATCTTTCATTATTGGTGCATATTTAGATTGGTGGCTTGAATTTGGGTTGTCTATGCCCTAAGTCACATGATTTGTTAATTTTTCTTCATGTAGATAGGATGAGATGTTGTTACCAAGTACAGTCATGGTGGAGGATTGTGGTTGACTATTTTATGCTGATAGGTTGGACTTATTGAGAGTCAGATGCTTGGTTTATGGATGTGATCATGGTGCCATAAATTTTGACATGACATGATTGGATGTACAAGTAGATCCTTGATGTTCATTGGTTTGGATTCCTAATTTGGTTATGGTGGTATATCTTCTTGGTTGAGGATCATGGTTATTTGGTTTATTTTGAGGAGCTCATGATGTGCACTTTGATTTCTTTGATGGTTTGATACCTTGGTTGATTCTCATGGTTAGAGGATGATTTTTCATCATGATGTCATGGATAGCTTGGATACATGGTTTAGTGAGAGCTTGTGACAATGATGAGGTGATAGTGCAAGATTAGTTCCTAGTTAAATTTGACTCTTCTTGGTTTGGAGATCTTGATTTCACTTGGTATTAAAACTTTGGTTGTGTGAGTATAGGCCTGGAGGATATTCATGTAGGGGATGGATTTTATGATGCCATAGGTGACTTGGTACCATAGTTGAGTGGGAGTTTTTGGCATTATTGAGTGTTTGCAAAAGTTGGAGGTTTTTCTTAGATCCTGTTGTTGTAGAAGTGTCTTTGACATTTGCATGGTACACTTGTTATCTTCATGCTGTGTGAAGATGGTTAGATCTTAAGGACTCATAGAGTTCTTGGTTATCTTCATGGTGTGTGGAGATGGTTCTTCATAGTATGTGGAGATGGTTTTTTTCATGGTGTGTGGAGATGGTTGCATCTAGAGAACTAATAGGGTTCTTGGTAAAGGTGTGGTTTATGCTTTCATTTGGCATGTTATCCTTAATATGAGGATGGTTTCATTATTATGTCATGATATACTCTTGATATGTGTTTAAATTTTTGACATTTTATAGTACATTCATATGGAGCATGTTATCTGTTTGGTTGAGATGGTAAGATCATGTTGTCATGTTTATGTTCCTGAGGCCATGGTTGGAACTTTGACATTGATGTTGGTTTAGTTTCTTGGTATTGAGTAAATTGATCATAAGATAGATACTTTATGATATTGCTATGTTGCATTTGGAGTTGGCATGGATTCATTGGCTATAGGTGCTCATGGATAAGTAGAGATGATGGTGATTCTGATTTCTCTTGGATTAGAGAAGTATTTGTTGGAATGGTTGATGGTTTCAATAGGAAGTCTGAGGGACATTCACCTGATATGGCCTTGAGAGGAGATTGTTCTTAGATGAGTCATGGTTGGAGACTTGGATATCTTGATGAGAATTCTCATTGCCCACTCTTGGTCTACTCGACGAATTTGCTACTTGAGAGGTATAGCCTATTATTTCTCTCAAGTGCATTATATTTATGCTTATCTTTCATGGATATGGATCTTGAGCTACGGTACATGAGTTAGTTCTGGAGGGTTCATTTGAGAGATGGTTTACATTGGTTATCTCCATTTGCATATTTTTTTATGTTGGTTGAGTTTGGGAGATGGTTTTATATTGGGCATATTCCTTGGATTAGGAATGATTTATGGGTTTGATCTTCTTGTGCGAGGCTTACATCCCTGATTAGCTATATGGTTTAGGTGTTGTTATGGCTTCTTGTTGGGGTTTTATGGAGGAGATCATACTTGCACAGTTTATATCTAGAGGTGTGTGTAGAAGGACATGATACATGTTATGATTTGCATGGTTTCTCTTAGGTCTTGGTTATCTTCCTAGATGTTCATTTTTTCTTACATTGGATTTGCGATTGGTTAGAGATTTTGATCACTGGTTTGTGCTCATGTATGTCATGTGATAGATGACATGGTTCTTTATGTATCTCTTTCCTTGGTTGGTTGTGGAGAGCTTGGGAGACTATTGGAGATTTCTTATGAGAGTTGTTCTTGCAGGTTATTGGTTTATGTGTTGTGAATGTCCTAGACTACATGGATTCACTTCTTTGAGATGTTGTGAGTGGATTGGTTATAGATTTGACATTATCTTTTGCAGTGGGAGCTTCTTGGTATATATGTGGCAGGTATTGCTCTTGAGGCTTGTGATTGCAAGTTACAGATTGGATATGTTGATGATGTGAGATTCACTTGGTATACCTTTGTAAGTATGGACAGTTGGATGGGTTTAACACTTTTTGTGGGTGCTATTTCAGCTATGGATATTTTGAAAACTATGGATACATGTGATTACCTTAAGATTCAATTTTTGTGCTTGGCATTTCAGTTGGTACAAGATTTTATGATCTTCGAATGCAACAGGTTGGGTGGCTTTCTCTTTGTATGGCTTCTATGTATGGCTAGTGGCAGTGGTATAATAGGAGGTCAGGTCATTCATTTTTGAGATCTTGGATACTTTGATTTTGTTTTGGGTACTAGGTTGGAGCACTTTGTTTACTTTGATTCATGATGGTGGATGTACTGGGAGGGATTGTTTACTTTTTCAGTTATGTGGCTATAGATTGACCCTATGCAATGTATAGAACAAGTGGGAGATTGTTGAGATAATGGGTGTTGCACACATTGCATAATATTGTTATATGGTATTATGTTATTTTATCATGTAATTTTGCATCTAGATGGACGTGCAACATGTAAAGATTCCCATGGAATATACTTGATGAGTTGTATTGTAACATTGTGATAATATTTCATGTAATTATTTAATAGTGGAGAAAAGAATTAAAATTCTAATATTAAATGTGGGGTCAATGGGTTAGGTAGCACATGGTTTTAGCACATGGTTTATGTAATACCACTTGGTGGTTTTGTGGACTTGCTACTATATAATCAGCCACAAGGGTAGTTGTTATAGTAAGAAAGAGGAGAAGACAAAAGGGAAAAAGACAAGAGTCGAGTGGGGCAAGGCTTGATAGTGTAGCCAAGGGAGCATTTTTGAAGGTTGGAAGCATGGCATGGGATGTGTGGATTCATGCTTGTTCACATAGTTTGCTCAGTTGTGGCTATGACTTTGAAGGCTTCCACGGTTGTATTGCAATGGTGTTTTTGCTGAATAATACATGGTAATGGAAGCTTTTGGAGGCTGAGTTTTTCCCTCAATGAAAATTTTGTGGGCATTTTATCTATTCTCTTGCATGTGGATTTTAATTACATATTTATTTCAGATCTATTATGGGTTATGTGGAAATGGTTATATTCTTTATTGCAAGTTTTCTTACAAGTTTCTAGGTACCAATTATTGTGTTATGTGTTATTACTTTCATGCATGTGATTGAACTGATTTACATGTTATAGTAAGTTTACATTTATAGTTTTTGCATGCACAAGTCATTATTGGATATTGATGAATCTATGAAAAGTGAAAAGTGTTATAGATTCCAATTCACCCCATCTCAGTATCTAGCTTACACCTCCATAAATCAACAAATTTTTGGTCAACTTACATGTTTTATTTATTTCATTTTGCAACCTAAAAAGTGCTTTAAGCACTCCTTTCATGTTCTATTAGATTGCTCTATCTTTTCAACTCCATTCTTCTACTTAGAAGTTGCTTCTCTATTGATATCTTAGGCATGTCTTTATTGTGTTGGCAATGGTTACAATTGTGATAATATTATGTCTAATTTAGTTGTTATATGGTAATGATATCTTGAACATTATGATTTAGAATGATGTCCTCTCTAATGTTATTTTAAAAATGTTGTTACTATTGGTTTGTTGATGTTGTTATAATGTTGTATTTTGATTCATATTCCAATAAAAATGTGTAGAATTATGTTGCTCCACTTTTCATCCTCTACCTGAGTAGTAAAAGTGATTACTTGTGTCTTAGTGAATTCCCAATTGTGTTTGAGTCTAGGTATAAGCCCCCTTAGGTGGAATGAGTCTCCATTTGATTTCTCCATTCCCCCTTCTCCACATTTCATAGCCAGGTGGTTTTTCCTTTATGTTGGGATGATCGTATAGGTAGCTTAGTGCCTAGTCCACTGGAGATTCATGTTACTCATACAAAGATCATTTACAAAGTTATAGCTGCTTGTGGTATATCACTTTCTCAATAAAAAATGAAGCTTACAGAAATCTAGACTTCATCTTCTCCTCAACGAGTTTCTAACCCATGAAGACGATTTCTTGTGAAGAGCACCAAATGATGCATATAGATCAAAGTAAGAAAATAGTAAGATGCCCTATGACAAATCCATGTTCCATTTATGACTATTTGCCTCATAAAATGTTTTGGATTTGTCACAAGCTCTCATAATCATTCTCGGTGGAAAACTTAGAATGAACTTCTCCTCGGTGGGTTTTCAACCCATGAAGTTGGTTTTCCACAAAAGGCAATTCTGAAGGAAAAGAAATAAAAGGTAGGCCCCTATTGAACTTTCACACCTTACTTAGACATTTCTGAGCCCAAAAAGGACAATGTTTTAAGAGTCAATTAAAAGGAAATCTTTAGCAGAGAAATACAAATTTACTTCTCCTTAGTAGGTTTTCAACCCATGAAGACAATTTCCCAGACTTTAAAGAAAATCAAGCTAGTAAGTAGATTATAACCACAATTTATGCACAAAACATCTCAAGATGATAATAGAAATAATCTAACCATTGTAGGAAAGATTTAATGAGTAGAATTCAACTCAATGGATATTTTCTCATGGAGTACTCTATTGGTAACTTCCCAAAACTTAAAGGAAAATGGGAAAATATGTATGGGAAGATAGAAAGTTACTGTTGGCCAACAAAATAGTGAAAAGACACCGAGATATCCATTAAAACCATGCATTTCTTATGTCAAT
This sequence comes from Cupressus sempervirens, assembly GCA_028749045.1. Taxonomy (NCBI): domain Eukaryota; kingdom Viridiplantae; phylum Streptophyta; class Pinopsida; order Cupressales; family Cupressaceae; genus Cupressus; species Cupressus sempervirens. The sequence continues at coordinate 167,514,214 of CM053793.1, read as the reverse complement.
AGATCTCTCCTTCAATTCATTTGCATGGCACAAATTCTAAAGATCAACGAATGAATTGAAGCTCCTATATAGATGGAAACATGAATAATTACACAAACTACCACTCTTTTTTTGAACTATTATTTTGTTAATGTGCATAACTTTTTCAAAAAGCTAGTATCTATTGAATTAGCTATTTTTTTCATTTTTTGGATTCAAAATTCATTTTAAAACAAAATGGCAACTAGATTTGGGGGTTTCAACGAGTTGAACAAAATTAAGTCTTCACTGCAGAATTTAACAGATTTCTCTTCATTTCTATGACATGCAAGATTTTTAGTGGAGAGTGAGGTCTAAGTGGATCCATCCTATAATTGAGAAGCTTTGAGGATGTAGTTTGGCTAAGGCAGCTGATTTTCTAGTTGCAGTCCAAGCCTTGGAATTAATCTATGAGTGCATAAATCATTACAATTCAGACAGAAGGTTGATTTCCATAGATAGGAAAACTATGGTGAATTGCCTACGAGTTCCAAAATGAGAGGAATTTTCAGATTTGACATTCAGAGGAGCCATTTCTGAGTTCTCTACAAAGAAGATGATCTAGAGAAAGGAAATCATGTAGAATTGGTTCTAGAAACCTCAAAGCACCAAGAGTAAGGTTCCTAAGACTCTGTTTGGGACTAATCTCAAACCCAAGATTATCAATATCCTGGTCCTCTTACACAGATTGAAAGGTGAGGTAGAAGCTTTAAACTTTGTTGAGCAATATTTCTTTTTGGTGCAAGTCATATACTCTGACACCTAATATATTGATTGGGCTCACCATGTAAGTGAGATTCTGTCCAATGCTCTTCATGCTGCAAAATTTTACAACACATTCTATATGTCCTCTTTCCTCATTTACATGTTAGTTTCTTTACAATTATGTCCAAGCCTCCCAAGGGTGGATAATTTTCTCGATGATGTGAAGTCTTATGAGTTCTACCCATGCTTACAATTAGAAAATAGTTATGCAAAGTATGTAAGAGTTAATGATGCTTTCACCATGAGAATTTGCAAGGAGCTTCAAGGATGTCCAGAGAGTAGATTTAGTCCTAAAGCCATGGTGACCATTAGCCAGTTTGGGATTTATTTTATCCAGTTCTCATCCTTTTTGTATTAGCATCTTGTAGCTTTTGATGGTTTCTCCTTGAAGCTGCTGAGGTATCCTAGTGATATGATCGTGCTTATCGATATCATGTAGCAAGAAATTCAAGTGAATGTGTTATTTGGGAGTCTAAAGAAGAAAGGGTATGAATTCTCTATGAAGGTGGGAGCTTTCAGTTGTGAAACCCATTCTGATGCAAAGAACATGCTAAAGGTGTTTGAAATAAAGTATAGGTTGGAGATGTACAAAGTCTTAAGGCCCATGTTTGATTTGAATGGATATACAAGAGAAGTGTTGCAGATTGGAAGTGTAATCAAACACATCACCACCATTGAAGACTACTAGCCTAATTTCAAGGATGAGTTCAAGAGCTGTGATCGTGCTTTCGCCAAGCTTACAGTGGATCAAGTGAAGATGTATAAAGTTAATATTGATGTTGAAGGAGTAGAAGATGATAGTCAAAACATGCATGGTAACACCTATCTAACCAAGCTATGAGGCACTCCAATAAGCTTAAAACCTTATGAAGATGTAGGAGAGGAGCTAGATATCATGATGTCCTAGATTATCAAAAGGATTAAGAAATGGGTCGAATGGACCACAACTAGAAGGAATCGAAGCAAAAGTATATCTGCTAAAGCTTTTCTAGTAGTTGTAGTGGCTTCTTCTCTCAAGGTGGCACATCAAGTGTAACCTTAGCTATCACTCAAGGACTACCTCAACCATCATGTGGAGGTGATCAACCTCCTAACAAAAATGTTCCTTTGGCTAAGACTTACCAAGATGGTTCCCTCCCAGTGATTAGAACCCAACTAGAAGCTGAGAAGAAGAAGGTAGAGAAACCAAAAGATGGTGCTGTCACTCTGGCTCTCTCACCTCATACTAGTCCATTTCCATCCATAAGTGCTACACTTCTCCTGTTGAGTAGTCCTCAAGTGTAGATAGTGGATTTAGGAGATGGAGGAAGTAGTGATAGCGAGTCTACTAAATTAGACAAGGAAATGAAGAAGATCTCAGAGGTGGAGAAAGGCCAAGATTCTTCAAAGCTCATTTCATAGGCCCCAAATAATTCCTTCTCTTCGACCATTAAAGAAGTCACTCTGGTCAAAAGGAAGATGTATAACATAGACTCCCTCAGGACAACCTTCAAGGTGATAGGCATAGATTCATGGCTTGAGGACACACTAAATAGAAAGAGAAAGAGGAAAGATGAAGGAGCTCCCAACAAGGATACCTTATCTCTTGCTAACTACTCTGGATTAGCACTGAGCAAGGTCAAGAAGCAAAATACCTTGTCCATCCTCGGATAAGATCTTGAAATAGGGCATCTACCAATGGAGATAGAAAATCCTACCAAAGAGGGAAGAATTAAGGATATGTCTACTGATGATTTTGCCTTGTTGGCTTATGGAAGTCAACAAATGAGGTGATTGAAGGATAGCTAGAAAGCCTTAAATTTTCAAAGGTCAGGATGAAGATAGAAATTCAAGAATTGAATAGCTTCATCAAAAAATTGGTCACCCCATTGGAAAACATCTTTGGAATGCCTATCACTAGTGATCCTACTACTAGAGATGTCCAAGCACTCATCTCATAACTCCAAGAAGATAAACACTTCAGGAAAATCGATAGAGAATGGATCAGAAAACTCAAATTGGCAATGCTATATTGAGGCCGAAAATAGAGAAGGATGAGATTTTAGCAAATAGGGCCACCTTAGCTACAAAGAAAACTAAGAGTGAAGATTGTGTCTCTTTGTTGAAGATAATTATCCACATGAAGGCCAAGGAGGCTGTCAAAGCAAAGATCTTGCCCAAAAGAGATGAGCCTTTGTTTGAGTGGCTTCAAAGCATGCAGTTTAAATATGCAATGATCATGACGGCAGAGGAAGGGCTTAAGGAAACTAAAGATAAAATGAAGAAGGATCAAGATAGAGATTATGAACTCCTAAAAGGTCTACATACAACCTTCCAGACTAGTGGACAAGGGAAGGGGATCATTGCGATAACTATCATGCAAACAAACTTCTCCAATTACATAGATAGTTTGACAAAGATATCTTCCAGTCAGTAGAATAGAGTTTTTGAACTCTAGAAACTTGGCAAGTGTGTACACGTGACCATGGAGGAAATGCAAGATTGACTAAGTGTAATCAAAGATTTGGCTAGAGAGCATTCTAAATTGCTCTTAAGATATACTAATGTACATTCTAGGCATGAGGAATTGATTCCAATTATTGTTGCTACTAAGGCTTATAGGACAAAAGCAAAAAAGGGAAAGAAGGTGAAGTGATTCATATTCTGCCTCTTTTATATTTTGATGTAATTATTGTACTAGACAAACTAGCTCCTTTCCATTTGTCATTTCTAAATAGATGAACCGATTAAGCTTCCTTTGTAATGGTTATCTCAAAATCCTATATGCATTAGAATGAAAGATTAATAAAAGGTCGACTAATTTTTGGTGTGAAATACTTGATGTTGTAGAGCCAATTGAATGATATTTTGTGTTAGTTATTTTCTATTCCATTCTATTAGATGTTAATTATATATTTTCTCTTTTATCTAAATTAAAATAAGGAAAGAATGAAGCCTCATTCCCCTGTTTTGAGGCAGAAAACTGAATATGATAAGTATTGTCATCTTAGGTTCAAGAGAAATCCCTTAGGTGTTTTCCTTCAGGTTAATCTTTCTTTCTCTATAGTTAATTTCCTACTAAATCAGTTTAGTATTAGTTAGTATGCAATATTGAATCGTTAAGCCTTATGGGTTCATAAGATGTGTAAGTTCATAAGCTTGATTAATCTTTAAATACCATTTCTTGCTTGAGTTAGTTCCTGTTTAGGCCTGGCTCGGTTTACCTCTCCTGTTCTCGAGTTAAGAACATACCCCATTTTAGATTTAGGAATAAACATAATTCATTGTCAATCTACAATAGGGAGTTGTAGCTAATAATTTAGAGGAAAGTTAGTCTTTTTAGAAGCAACTTTCCAATTGTTGTAACCACATATTGTTCACAAACTTGGACATCTAAGAGTTAAATAAAAAAGAAAAATATGTTTACCAAAAAATTACAATAAGAATAATAATGTATGAGCTATTAGGAAAGAACTTATAACACAACAATAAGTTGTGAGCTTCTTATTTGAGAGGTCTTGTGTTTGACTTTACTCAAGCTTAACAAATAATAATTAATCAAAACAAATAAAAATGATAATTAGCCTTAGCTTCTACCTATTACTGATAAAAATAAAATAAAAAATAATGTCTAAACTATTAATATTTATTAGAATAACAAGTTAATCATAAAAATTGAATAAAGAATTTATAAATATCTATTGGGTGATCAATAGAAAGGAATAATTTAGGAGGAAGGAAAACAAATTTTTTTGTTAGACAATGACAATGCATGAAGCATAAAAATAATAGCAACATCAAGACCACAAATTAACAAAAATTAAGATTGTATTATTGCTATAATTATCTTGTTATCCTTTGTATGTTGGTTTGGAGATGATTGATTTCATTAACACTTGATCTATTCTAGTTGGTAAGTAATGTTCTTGTTATTGTTAAACATTAGTTGTTATTAAGAAATAAATGAAATAGTGGGAACAAATGAACATTGAAAGTCTAGAGTAATTTGATTTGTTGGACAATTATTAGATTCAATTATAGTTTTTAAAAATATTTTTGATTAATTATTGCATTTTAAAATACTCAAATCTCCTTCAATTTCATAGAGCTCACTTGTTGGGACTCAAATTTGAAGCCTTAATTTTGAGTACCATTCTAGATTTTGAGTAAAATTGAGCCCTTATAAGAGCTTTTCATGCATGTGTATCCGACCATAATTTTGAGGCCTATGAATTGTTTCATGTTTCTAACACTTTGAAGTCACTATATCCATGCATCTCATGATGATAAATTTCCATTCTGAGTCATTCCACGAAGTTCCATTTTGAGCATTGTTCAAATCTTCATTTTTGCCTTAGTGTCAAACAATGATAGGAAGCCTAGTTTACAATTGAATACCTTGCACTTGGTTAAGTTTCATGACTTGCCACATTGGAACTATTTAATATGCATATTAGAGAACTTATGTTTTAGATTTCAAGTTGTTTTGATATGATTTGACTAGGTTTTGAATCCCTCAAAGTTGGTTGTTTAATGTTGCAATGTTGATGCATATTTCTCAGAATTCTAGAAAACCCTGCTTGACCAGTTATAACTTTGATCCAGTTGACCAAAATGAGAAATTTCATTTTGCACTAAATTCTAGAGGTCATACGATTGCTATGTTCTATATTTGAGCCTATGACGAATTCGTTTGACTAGTCTTCAAATGCAATTTATGAAGTTTTATTGGTGTCTTATGTTAGAAACAATAGTTCACTAAGATAACTGAGAGGGGGGGGGGGGGGGGGGGGTTGGTAGGGGGTGAATTAGTTATCCAACAATTAAAATATTTATCTTCTTTAACCAAACTTAACCATTCAACCAAAGTAAACAACAACCATAATAAAATGCACATAGACAATTACACTAGATATGTTTACTAGGGAAACCCTTGATTAGAGGGAAAACCCTAGTGGGAATGATGCTCACAACATGATGTACTAATATAAATATTCCTTGTTAGAGGATGGACCTTGTTAAGAGTCTATTACAACATTTAGTACAATGAGTCCCTGTTAGGTGACTTTGAATTCTTGTTAGGAAATTCCAACCCTATTAGGAGTTGTAGTATAATGTATGCATGATGAGCCCACTGCCCAAACATGCAATTTCAACTACAAGAAGAGCTCACTGCCCAAACAAGTAATTTATGGTGATCTTCCTCCTTCCTTTGTTCGATCAACTAAATTAATCACTATCAAACCTTATAGACTAGGTCACAAACCTTAGATCCAAATATCAAACCTTGGATCACTCAGCAAAACCTTGGCAATGAAGTTTCCTTCACTTCCACGCTACTCTATTCAACTTCGCATTCCACACTCTCTGCTGCTTATCATCAATCATAAAAAAATCTCATCACATTTTCAGATGTCCTGATAAAGGAATATATCCTTCCTTTATACTAAGTCCTCAAATCAATTCCCTTAGTCAACTGTTAGACCATCTCAATTAATCATTATAGAACCATATTAAGAACATGTTATACTTAGTGATACCATTAATCTTTTGCCTTGTAACTTGAATAACTTTTCATACATGTAATATTATGATGAGAGCTTAGCCACATCATCAAAAACATGTCTTCTTCAAATCCTCATCCTTGATTCTCAAAATAGCAACTCTACTAAGAGATATAACAAGTTTACCAAAACATGCCTCTGTAAACTCTATCTCAAAAAAGACATCACCAAAGCTTACATAACTTCTTCTAGACTTATCCTTTCTTCTTCCAATGTTAACTACATATACTAGATACTAAGAAGTATCTCTCATAATCTTAGATAGTCAGAATACTCAACTAGCCATCCATACCAACTTGATCTTTTCATTGTTCTTTTGTTAGATACTATAGAAAACTGCTATGTTGACATCAATAAAAAACTCAGTCATGAATGTAACATATCATCATAGTAGTACTCCCCCATAGAAATATCATCAACATTCATGCTTCCAACTAGTCTTTTAACAATGTCCCCCTTTGGAATTGATGGCAACATAGATGAAAAACATCTAGTTCATCTTCAAATCCTCTTCATCAATCCTTCTCCCAATTGATATACCTCAATGTGATTTCTACCAACTGTCATTCCATGATATACTTATGCCGAACATCTTCCTCAAAATAATGTTTTTCATGCAATATTCTCCCCCATTGACATCAATGTCAAAGGTTTCAGCAATCAACATCTCTACATCCGCAACAATTGATTCTTTTAGCTTAAGTGCCAAGAGACACTATTCAAAACAATATTAAGAAGTGTCCTAGATGACTCTATCCATCACAGATACTCCCCCATATAGGAAGCATCAACATTCAATCTAGACAAACAATGATGCTTTATTACACTAGACTAATGCACTTTTGTACCTTCTACTATGATGTAGGAAGGGGCATAACCCCAAGCATACCTCACAAATACTCAAAAACATCTTTGGGAAGAGGCTTGGTGAAAATATCCACAATCGTCTCTTTAGTGCTCACATACTCCAATCTGATTTCTTTATCTACAACTTTCTCTCTCAACATGTGATACTTAATAGAAATGTGCTTAGTCTTCAAATGCAACACTAGATTCTTAGACATATTTACTATGCTTGTATTGTCACAATGTATGACATTAGGTTCACTAATTTCAATCCTTATATCTTTTAGCATCTACTTCATCCAAATGACTTGATTGCAATTATTTTCTACTACAACATACTCTACTTTTGTTCTACTTTGAGATGTACAATCTTGCTTCTTGCTTAACCAAGAAACTAATCTCCCCCCAAGAAAGAAGGCTCCACCACTAGTGCTCTTTCTGTCATCCATATTGCCTGCCCAATCTATATCAGTATAAGCACTTAGAGTGAAATCATTAAATCTATCATACCACAATCCAAACTTAGATATTCCCTTTAGATATCTAAACATCCTTTTCATTGCTGCATAGTGTACTTCTCTAGGATCAGCTTGAAATCTTGCAAAAATTCCAACATCATTTGCTATATCTAGCCTTATGCGAGTTAAATATTGCAATCCTTCAATCATAGATTTGTACTTTTTCTTCTCAATAGTAGGTGTCTCATCCTTTATAGATAACTTGTGTCCAGTTACCATAGGTGTTCCAATAGGTTTACATGCTTTCAAACAAAACCTTTTTAGTAAATCCTTCAAGTAATTAGTCTAAGAAATAAGGATTCCTTCTTTATTCTGTAGAATCTACAATCCTAGGAAATATTTCATCTCTCCTATCATACTCATCTCAAATTATTTCTTCATCTCTTTAGAAATTTTTTGCTTTCCTCATTATTTCCTCTAAATATGATATCATTAAAAAATATTACCAAAATCATTAAACCATCATTAATTTATTTCCAATATAGATTACTATAAATTGCCATACCTTTTCTATATCCAAGTTTTGTCAAATGTTTGTCCAACCTTGCGTATCGGGTTTTGGGTGCTTGTTTCAATCCATACAATGCTTTCCTTAGTCTACATACTATGTCCTTTTCATATGTCAAAGGACATCCTTTAGGCTGCTCAATGTATACCTCTTCTTCAAGTTCTCCATTCAGAAATGTTGACTTGACATCCATCTGATATACTTTAATTTTCTTCTGTATTGCATAGGCTAAGAATAATCTTACTACTTCTATTTTAGCCAATGGAGCATAAGTCTCCTCATAATCTATTCTTTCTTTTTCTAAGTAACCTTTACATACTAACCTTGCTTTGTTCCTTATAACTTCTCCTTGCTCATTCATCTTGTTCCTAAATACCCATTTAGTTCCGATCACATTCTTGTCTGCTGGTCTAGGGACTAATTCCTATGTCTCATTCTTTACTATTTGATCCAATTCATCTTTACATGCTTCATCTACATTCTTAGGCTCAACTTGAGAATTCAAGCATAGTCCTTCATTGACTCTACTTCTTGTCATCACACCTTTATCTTTGCTTCCGATGATTTGCTCAGATGGGTGATTCTTTATCATATTATTTCCTAAAGTAGGAGTTGCTATCTCAACTCTTGGCTCTACTAAAGGTTCTGATCTTGTTTCTTGCCTTGACTCTCCTTTATTCTACAAATAATTGTTAGTCTCAAGAAATACTTCATCATTCCTTGGCTTAGTAATAATATCATCATTTGAATTGTAATCAACTATTCTCTCTTGTATTCTGAATTTCTCATCAATACTCACATTTGCACTTTCCATAATAGTCTTAGTTCTCTGATTATAACATCTATAAGCCTTGCTTTTCAATGAATAGCCAAGAAACATACCTTCATCACTTCTAGCATCAAACTTAACAATATCATAATCTCTCTTTATGTAACACTTTCTTCCAAATTTTTTGAAATACTTAATCGTAGGTGAGTGACCAAACCATAGTTCATAAGGGGTCTTGTTTGTGTTTTTCTTGACTTGTACTTTGTTCATAGTGTAGACTACTGTATTCAAAACTTCTCTCCAAAATGTCTTGGATACATCATTTTTGCTAACATAGCTCTTGTAGCTTCTGTAACTAACTTGTTCCCTCTCTCTGAAATGCCATTCTGTTCAGTAGTTCTTAGAGCTGATAACTATCTTTTGATTCCATTTTCTTCACAAAACATGTTAAAATCATTTGAAGTAAATTCTCCTCCTCTATATGATCTTAAACATTTAATCTATACTAGATTCATTCTCAACTCTATTCTTTAATATCTTAAACTTATCAAATGCTTCATATTTCTCTTTAAGAAATGTAACCCACATCATTCTAGAAAAATCATCAACAAGAATCATAAAATACCTTTCACCATATAATCCTTTAGTCTTTGTAGGACTGTTGAGATATGTGTGTACAATCTCCATCTTTTCTATAGTGGTAAACTTCTTGCTAGGAAAAGAAGTTTTGTTATGCTTAGTCAAAACAAACTCCTTGCAAATTGTGTTAGTAGGCTTTACAATCTAAGGAAAATCTCTAACTGCAAACATTCTACTAGTCCTCACAATACTATCAAAGTTTATATGACAAAATCTCTTATGCCATAACCAACTGTCATCTACCTTTGCAACCAAACATGTTATTTCAGTAGGATTCAACTAAAATACATTACCTCTAGATCTGGTTCCTACTCCAATTACCTTTCCATCTTTTTCTTTAATCATGCATGTCTTTTCTATGAATTGCAATTAATAATGTTTGTCCACTAATTGTCCAACACTCAAAAGATTGTTCTTTGAACCATCAACAAAGTATACATCCTCAGTGTTAGTTTTACCATCAAAAGCTATAGATCAAATACCTTTAACTTGGCATGCTATATTGTTTCCAACTCTGACAATTCCTCCATCCTAACTTTTGAAGTCAACAAAATTATTCATTTCACCAGTCATATGATGTGAACAACCACTATCAATTGTCCAATTAGATTTCTTCTCAACCCATGACACCAAAGATACCTTCTTTGGACTTTCTTCTTTAATTGCCACAAATCTAATTTCATCATCACTAGCACTTAATGCTTGTTCATCAGAGTCATTATCTTCATTTGCATACAAACTCTCTCTATCTTTTCTAGATTTTTGATTTACCTTATATTTTTCTCTCTCTTTTAGGAAAATTAGATGTATAATGACCATATTCATCACAAGTCCAACATTTTAATATTTGCTTACCTCATTTTTCTCTTCTTACCTTCAATTTTTCTATCCTCCTCAAATCTGCTGCTGTTAGAAAAATCTACTCTAGCACTTGTTCTCCTTGATAAATTAGGTCAAATATTCAAGGTACTAAAATCTATCTCTTTTTTGGTTAATTCTCTGGACTATCTAAGTTCATTCTACCTTGTTTCAAGTCTTCTAAGCAAGATATCAACAACTGTATCATTTGAATTGTTGACTTAAATGGTGGTGTTAGAGTCTTCAATATCTTCCATATAAATTCATCATCTTCTTTGGTTCCTCCTTGAGATTTAATACCTATAGCAATTTATGATACCTTTCCTATATATGTTCTTATAGATTCATCTTCCATCATTTTGGTATCTTGAAATACATAAATCCAACTTTGTAGACTGAACTTCTTAGAATGTGCATCACCTTCAAAACTATTTTCCAAAGCTTTCCTAGTCAAATGTGAAGTGGCAAGTTATTTTACTTGATTGTACTCAATTTTAGGAAGTTCAACCAATAATGCTTCTCTAGCTCTCATGTCACACATGAAAAGATCTCTTTCTACCTCAGTGCAAATTTCCAAATTTGTTTCAGCAATGATTGTTTTCGCTGATTTGGTCAAGATCCAATATCCCAAACCCATGCACAAAAAATGTGTCTTCATCTTTTCCTTTCAACTATCATAATTTGTTCCATCAAACTTTGTACTATCTTTCTTGAACATGTTTGCCATGGTATCTCCCAAAGTTTTTAAACTTTTACTTCAAGGACTTGATGCTCTGATACCAATTGTTAAAAACAATAGTCCACCAAGATAACTGGGGGCGGGGATTAGTTATCCAACAACTAAAACATTTATCTTCTTTAATCAAACTTAACCATTCAACCAAAGTAAACAAAAACCATAATAAAATGCACATAGACAATTACACTAGATATGTTGACTAGGGAAACCTTTGATTAGAGGGAAAACCCCAATGGGAATGATGCCCACAAGATGATGTACTAATATAAATATTCCTTATTAGAGGATGGACCCTATTAGGAGTCAATTACAAAATTTAGTATAATGAGTCCTTGGTAGGAGACTTTGAATTCATGTTAGGAGTTGTAGTATAATGTATGCAAGATGAGCACACTTCCCAAACATGCAATTTCAACTACAAGAAGAGCTCACTGCCCAACCAAGTAATTTAATGTTATCTTTCTCTTTCTTTTTTTCTATCAACCAAACCAATCACTGTCAGACCTTGTAGATAAGGTCATGAACCTCAGATCTAAATATCAAAACTTAGATCACTCAGCAAAACCTCAACAGTAAAGTTTCCTTCACTTTCACACTACTCTGTTCAACTTCACATTCCACAATCTTTGCTACTTATCATCAACCATAAAAAGATCTCATCACATTCACACATGTCATGATAAAGGAAAATGTCCTTCATTTATACCAAATCCTCAAAAAAATTCCCTTAGTTGGTTGTTAGACCTTCTCAATTAATCATTATAGGACCACATTAAGAACATATAACACTTAGTGATAACATTAATATTTCACCTTGTAACTTGAATAAATTTTTGTACACGCAATATTATGATGAGAAAAGTTAGCCACATCATCACCAACATGTCTTCTTCATGTCCTCAACCTTGATTCTCAAAATAACAATTCTGCTAAGAGATATAACAAGTTTACCAAAACATGCCTTTGTAAATTCTATCTTAGAAAAAACATCACCAAAACATCACCAAAACTTACATAACTTCTTCTGGACTTATCCATTCTTCTTCCAATGTTAACTGCATATACTAGATACTCAACAGTATCTCCCATAACCTTGGATAGTTAGAATACTCAACTAGCCATCCGTACCAACTTGATCTTTATACTTTTCTTCTATCAGATACCATAGAAAACTGTGATGTTGACATCAATGAAAAACTTTTTCGTGAATGTAACATAGCATCATAGTAGTACTCTCCCATAGGAATATCATCAACATTCATGCTTCCAACCAATATTGTAACATCTTAAAGCGCAGATTGATCGGTAGCCCTATTTGGGATGTCATAACTCTGAATCTATGATAGATGAAACTAAATGGATTGTACCACTATGTTCTACTTTGAAAATACTTCAAGTGTTTTAATTTCAAAGTCTTGACGAATCCATTTGCACACTTTACTAGGTCCATTCTATTTGTGAAAATTATTGTCTGCTAGTGTTCCTAGTTCTCCAAATCTAAGTACCCCACTTTGAACGCTTTCCAAATTTTCCCACTTATTCTTCATGAGAACAAATTATAGATTAATACTCTCCACATGAAAATAAAATAATGCCCTAGTTTTCCTGCCTCCAAGTGATCGTTGGACTTATTTTCAAAAAAACTGAACAAACTTTATTATTTTCTAACATGTTTTTTACACATAGTTTCAAGTGAAAAAATTTGATGGTCAATATCTTTTGACCCACATATCATCATGACACAAAATCTGATAGGGTACAAGAATGTGGAACATAGAATCAATATGCTTACTTTCAGGGTCAGATTATTTTCTTTAGTCATTTTCTAAAGCCATCTAATAGGCCTTCCTGTTAGAAAATTAGAGTTTTCCAAAAGGGGTAAAATGAGTTTGTAAAGGATGCAAAAATGATTGAATTTGAGTCTAATCAATGCCACATGAATAGTTGACTAGTTTGAAGGGTCAGGTGTTTTAGTTTGATGTTTTTTTTAGCCAAAACCACTTTGGGGCCCAATTGATCTCACCAAGTTTATATGGAATTTAGAATATCAGGTGTGATTGTAGTGATGAAAGTGCAACTTAAGGATAACACCATTCTAAGTCAATGGACCTTTTCAAGGCTTTATTTTTAAAATTTTACAATGGGAACTCTTTTCAAAAGGAACATATATCATTTGTTTAGGATCAAATAGATATACGAGATTAATAAATGACATAAAGAGGAGATGATCCTTAGGTTGGCATAGTTCTTCCTATTGAGCCATCATGTAGTAAAGAATAAGGGATTGACTTTTCAATCATATCCACTTTTGACCTCTTAAACTATACATGGGAAATATGATAGTTTTTTTGGGGATATGTGAAAGTATTTATGGGCCTATGTAAAAAATAATTGAGAATATGATGGCAATTACCACGCATCATGCATTTTATGAAGTCAACAATCCTACAGTTGTGTTAGTTCCCATCAGCTATAATGATAGCCATTGTTGTTTGAAGATATTTTTTTTGGGAAGAAATCACTCATACATGATTCCCCCTCTCAATGTTTTTGATTAGATAAACAGGTTTTACAGGGATCCTGAAACCCAATAGTTAAAACATAAAAGGCTAATAATAAGCGTGAAAGCCCAGCCAAAAAAGTATAAGTTCATAGGCTGATAATAAGCATAAAGCCCAGCCAAAAAAAATGATTAAAATTGTTATCATCATTAGATTCAAGATTAAAAAAGAGTGACCTCTCGAACAAATGACATAGAGTTTTATGTGCTTATTGCATCCCAATTTTTGTGAAGCTAACTTCTTAATATCTACAAAGCATGGAAACTATAGAAAAATAAGTAATTGATTTATATATTAGTTGAGCATAATGGAGGTAGTTGATGGAGAAACCCAACTATGGATTGTTAGAGTGTATGGATGCTTATGTCAAGAAAAATAAGTTAAGACTCATATTTTCTATGCCACATGTATGGCAGATCAAACATATGGTAAACTTTGAAGCACAACTAGTCACCAAAAATACCCTTTGTCAAAGCCCATACATTATGCAAAGGAATGCTATATGGTCCATCAGGATGTCAATCTTCTTGGTGTCCCTCCTTGAATCAAAATTTCAATCAGATCATGTGGATCTTGCTCACTACTAGAGACATAGAATTCATTTGAAAAGTGTTTGAAAGAATGCCAACCTTTGAACACATATTTTCTTATGTGATTTCCATGTTTTGAAAATCCATAAAAATACAAAGGATTTGGCATGCAAAAATAGAGGGGCAATCGATGCAAGTTTGAAGGGGTGTGAGGTGTCTCCACTAGTGTAAATACCTTCGCACTAGCCACCTCTTCTTCCCAACCACACACACAAATGGAAGGATCCTATATCTTGTAACATGCCACATATAGCACAAAGAGATGTTTTCATCTATATCAAGTCCATGATTGTAGTAATGGACGAGAGCCTTCATTTGGAATGAGTGTTTTGAACTCTCCAAAGAAGAATGAATGAAGATTGGCTAATTTGTGACTTCAATGCCCAATCTGTGTGAGCATGAGCTTATAGTTTGATTACAAGTAAAAATTACTATTTGTGAGAGACAAGGATGTAAGGAGTAAAACAAGTGGAGTGTTTTGACCATTCACAACTATAGCTCAAGAAAAATTGGGAGCCATTGTTTGAGTCTTTTCTCACAAGGCTTAGTGGGTTTTTCCTTTGAGATTGAAGAGTATGTTGCCAGTTTACATGACCAATGTTTAAAGTCCTTTTGAATGGGGTCACTGTAGTTGTTTGTGGCATGGTACCATTAGATAAGGAATCTTATCTGCCAAGTTTAAACTGGACATTTAATAAAAAAATCTTCGCTCACACATTTTAAAACTAAATCACATAGATACTCATGAGTTCAGAGCATGCACACTTTTCATTAGGAACTTTTGTCCCACATTCTCTAGGTTATGCTCTCTTCCTATCTTTATATACCCAAACACACAAAAGGTAAGTGTCAAAAGTAGGTGGCTTTTAGACAAAGGAGGCAACACATACATGTGGGGCCCAATCTAGGTTGTGACTAGTAAGAAAATTTTGATTGAACATGTAGACTGAGAAGATGAGATGGTAGAGTAGACAAACTATATGTCAACACATGGAACTAGGTAGACCATTGGCAAAGTGACATGTGGCAAATGCTTCTAGGCTTGGCACAAGTTTTGAGAAGATGATGTGGCAAAGTGCACGAGAAGACAAACTAAATCACACTATGTGGTGGAAATTGACAACTCTTGCATTATTGTAGAATGAAGATGATTGATCATTAACCAAAGTGAGAAAGTGACAAGGTAACATGTGGTGGAGGTGATGACATGGCAATGTGCAAATCTACACACGAGACCACACCATGTGGAATAAATCGACGATCATTGCAAAATCACAAAATGAAGATGCTCAGATGTTAATGAATGCAAAGATACAATGAAAAATTAGATTGTGACATGTGGCATTGTATTAGAAGTTGGTGAGCTATTAGCAGACCAATTATGAGGTGCCACATGGTGCTTAGGTGGAAGAGTTGTCTAGAGGATGTTGATGGGGTAGTAGATACCAATTGGAGAATGACACATGGTGATGACATGAAAAAAAGGTAGTGAGGTAGGCTGACCTATTAGGGTAAAAATGTAGAAATTGACGAATCAAGTGTTGCCACATGTTAGGTTGGTCAAACCTAGGTTGACCCAGATTCAAAAAGGGGGTAAAACAAAGTATTTTAAAAAAAAAGTTTTATCATTTTTCCTCCAAAACATGTAGGTAATTTAAATTAAATGAGGATATATTATAAATTTTTTAACTTTACCACAAAGTTAAAGTTTTTCAAAAAAAGTGCAGACCTGAGAATTAGTCATGAACTTGGAACTTCAAACGACTATCGAGGGCATTTCTTTTAGGCAGATATAGGACTATTATATATTGACAAAAAGCTCTCAAAGCCTAGTTTCTAGTTTTTTATTATCTTTTTCATAAGTATTTGTGGGTAAAAGATATGTTGGGTTGTGTCTGAGGTGTTCCTTATGCAACTGTATTCTAGTACAGGTAGTTTCATTTTCAATTTTTGGTGAAATAATGAAATGGGTAGTTGTCAAATTTAGAGAGGGCCTTTGTAGGGATATTTTTTAGCCTCCAAAGTTTTGCTATGTGGATTTTGGCAACATTTTTCTCTAGATCTGATATTTTATCATAAAAGGGCCTTTTCTCATCTCTATTGAAAGATATTTTGCAAGTTTATTGAAAATAATGATGGGATTTGATCCATTTTTTAGTTCTAGAGAGAAGAAAGAGGTTTTATATTATCAATGGTTGGAGATTCAAGTGGACAAGTGTCGATTCCAATTCAGATCTAGGATTTTCCCTCTTCTTCTATATGTTTCTTTCTTCTCTCATTCTCTAGGGTTGATGGGTGGTTGTTTTTCAAACTATTGAGCAGAGCTCTAGCTATGATCCCACCATTTATCTTCAACATATTCTCTTGTATGAACAACATTTAGTGAATTTTTACATGCATATCGAATGTATTATTTCAAAGAAATGAATACAAGGAACAAAAAACTTCTTAGTTTTATTTTGATTCTCATCTCCTATCTCTGTTGTCTACAATATTTGTGGTTTAGGAACAAAGAGCTTAAACCCATTTGTAACCCCTTAAAGTTGTATGTCTTGTTAGGCTTTTCTATTGGAAAAAAGAGCCAAGTAAATGCTTACTTATCTTGATGGGGTTGCAAGTTTCATGAGAAGGATATCTCATGAGTATGAGGGTTTCTATGAACACTGATGTCTGATTCACAAAGTGATGGGACATATTTGATGTCTTAGTGTATGAAATATGTCATTGATATCTTAGATGTATGTTTGTGATTTGTGGAATTTCCCAATAGATAGGCACCAATCAGTTACAGGATCAACATGTTCCTGTTGTTGCAAATTTGGCTTTTGATGATATCAATCTTTAATCAATTATCATTTTCCCTTTCTATTTAGGAGCTGAAAGGATGCCCTCACTTAGCTTGTGGATTTCATAGGTTTTGTAATTTTATACTGTATGCCTTTGTAATTTCATAAGTATAGGAGAAATAAGGGTTTTATCTTCTTTGTATAGATTTAGATTGTATGATTTGGAATTGGTACCATATGAACAAATCTATAGATTCACTCACCTAGGCCTTGCAGAGCTTGAAGAAGGAGTATAGCCTTATAGTTGGCCTTGATGTATAAATAGGCATGTTGAAGATGGGAATTAGCTACCTCTAGATGTATTTGTTCCTATCATTGGGTTATTGAAAAGCTGTTAATTCAGGAGCCAACAAAATGGAAAATTTGCTGGGGAAGTATTGAATCTATATGATAGACAAACCTTGAGAATCTAAAAATAAATTCAATATAATGGAAAGAAGTGCATGAAATTTTTTGTAGTAGTAAGTTTCTAATTTGATTTACAATTTCTTACTAAAAAATCATGTATTCTAGTGTATACCTTATTCATTGACAACATTAGTTTTGAAGAATTGCAATGATTGTTACATTGAGATCACTTGAAATTTTTGCAAAATTTCTATTAGAATTTAGAATTTATGTTAAGCTTCTTTCACTTTGTCAAGAATACAAAATTTCGAGGTTGTTGTATAAAGTCTTTCAAATAAATGCTGTAAATTTTGGACCAGCTTGTTGTATTATGCAAGTTGAGCAAATCTTTTCTCACTAAGTGAGTGGTGACTCAAAGTTATATCTTTGTACTAGTGCATTGTGAAATTGAAGGTATGGTGAAGGATGCAAAAATTGGAAGGCAGATTTGAAGAAATGATCTAAAGTTCTTGGCAATGATTGAAAAGATTACATGAGATGCTATGCAAGAGTTACTAAATTAGCATAGGATTTGAATCTGTTGTTGTTTGCATCATACTTTATGAAAGATAGATTTAACAAATGTGTTTACATGTTGGAGTATTTTTGGAGATTGAATTGGTAAAAGAGTTTTCAGATCTAGTGCAATTTATAAATTTTGAAGGTTATCTTGGTGAAAGAGTTGTAAGTTTGCAAAGAATACCAAATTTCTTTTCACCTAGTATGTTGTTTGTTGATGGAAATTGTAGATCTATTTCTATAAATAGATACTTTCCATTACACTTTAATGACATTCATGGTTTCCCAAATACTAGGCCATATGATGTTAGAAAGCATTTTCCTAAGTTCAATAGGAGCTATTTGGATTCAACCAATCATCATATTCAGATGTTTAGTGATTTGATGGGTGACTTTGAGATTGCTCATGAAGAATTGCATATGAAGTTGTTTTTTCAAACCTTGGAAGGTGATGCTAGAGATTGGTTTTCCTTTCTGCCAACATTTTTTATTTGATCTTGGGGTGAGTTACATTTTGCCTTCATGGAGAAATTTAGGGAAAGAATAAGCATATCTGATTCTTTTGAGAAGTTCTTGAAAATTCCAATTAAGAATGGAGAACTTATTCTTAAATTTAATATCATATTTACAAGAGCCTTGAATGGGATCCCTAAGAATTTTAGATTAGATGATCAAGTGTGTTTAGTAGTTTATCTTAATGCATTTGATGAGAAAATGAGTTATCTATTGAGGAATAAAGAACCCAAGACTTTGCATCAGGCATTCATGACAATAGTAGAGATTGAAAACAATATAGAGTATGGACTAAACAAGAGTCATTTCTCTAGAAAGGTTTGTCAGCTAGATGAATTTGAGAAGAGAAACCATTTCCATGTTGAGTTTTCAAATTCAAATCAGCGTGTAGGTATCCCTACTATTGTAAGTAACCATATTGAGAATTCAGATTTCAAAGTATGTGTTGATGAGGTTTCCTTGTTACAAAATAGAAATTTTCCTAATCTTGTCGAGGGGAATACATGTGTTGATAGTGCTACACTGGTAGATGATAAAATTGATTCACTAAGTGAGTTCCAAAATTGTGAAATGATTTTAGTAGTTACTTCTCCTAGTGATAATTCTTATGGAATTGAGAATATCATTACTCATAAAGTTATAGAATGTTCATCTCAATTTTATAAGGATGAAGAGGTTGAAAGTTATGAATCAAGTGATGAAAAAAATGTTGTTGACCTGACATGTCATGAAGAGGCATCATATGAAGAAGATGATGAAAGTGATTACTCAAGTCAAGGTGAGGACACTGATAATGCATGCTCCTCTTCATGTGAGTGATGGAAATTGGGAAGAAGAGAGCAATGAAGAAAGTGAATACTCTTATGCAAGTAAAGGTATGAGTTCCCTTTATAAAACTAAAAATGAAATTCCATCTCTTAATTTGGTATGAATCAGCTTGAGGTTGAAAATCTTGAAGAGGATTTTTCTACACAATATGAGGATAAGGAGATCATTTATAGGTATGAATTACCTAATTGTGTAGAAGAATACCATGAGGATATATGTAGTTGTAATCATCAATATACAAGTGATTCCAAGTTTGATGTATAAAAACCTATTGATAAGTTAAGAGATGATTGCTGGTCAAATCATATGAATCATTTTAGAGAAGACAATGCAAGTAACATTGTTCTATATTCCACATATCTAATTGATGAAGTGGATGGTGTGTCTTCATGTAATGATTCTGATTTTTCTTCTTCATAGGCTAAAAGTATTCATGACAATAATGTTAGAAATGATTTAAAGATTTTTACTAATCCAAAGAGTTTGATGTTGATCAACACATCACTTGTTACAATGCTTACAAGGGAGCTTTGCATGGAATTATCAACCCACTTTTTGAAGAGCACATGGAGTTTTTCAATTTGGTTAGTACTGATCTTGATGATGATACACTATCTTATTGTTGTAAGAGATCAAATTTTTTTCCCTCTAGGTGTGACATTGATTGTGATGGTGATATTGCATCTTATGATGTTGATAACGAGGTGTTAGATGAAGTTATTATTGAGGATCAACCAACACCTTGCAATGAGTTTTATGGTGAATGCTCTAATATGATGGCTAATCCATTTTTTGATTACAAAGAATCATTGGAGAACCCCATATTAGTTTCAGACATTAACATGGATGACATTTGTGTGTATAAATCTGATTTCTCATTTGAGTACCAATCGGTTGCACATGAAGAGACACAATTTCAAGGTATGTGTGATCATTTTCCCCAAGTTCAATATGAAACTTTTATATTCAAGGTTGACAACATGCATGAATCATGTATTGAAGAGGAGTTTTAGTTTAATTCTGATACATTTGAGTATGCTTATCCATATGTTTATAGTGAGCACTTTGTTGAAGTATTTCCTAGTTTGTATATCCACTATGAACATGAAGGTGTAGATTTTGTTTTGGCAACTAAATTGATTCAGAATGTTAGTCTAATTGGTGAAACTAATGGAAGTGATATTCTCAGCTTACCTCATCAAAATAGAAATGAAAATCAGGTCTATGACAAAGGTAAAATGTTTTGTTGAAGTTTAGTGGCCTAGGGCCATCATTTGTCCAACTTAGGAGTAGTTTTCTTGCTTTCAATAAATTTGTTCAAGAGAAATTTTTGGAGTGGTCTACTTCTTCTAGAGATCCAAATTCTTGCCATGCCTATAAGGGACATGCATCCCTAGATAGAGCCACTATTGGGACTCAAATTTGAAGCCTTGATTTTGAGTACCATTCTAAATTTTGAGTAAAATTGAGCCCCTATAAGATATTTTCATGCATGTGTACCGAACCATAATTTTGAGGCCTATGAAGTGTTTCATGTTTCTAACACTTTGCATTTGATATATGCATGTGTCCCCTGATGATAAATTTTCATTATGAGTCATTCCGTGAAGTTTCATTTTGACCATTGTTCAAATCTGCATTTTTGCTTAAGTGTCAAACAATGATAGGAATATCTTGCACTCGATTAAGTTTCATGGCTTGTCACTTTGGGACTATTTAGTATGCATATCAGAGAACCCATGTTTTTTATTCAAGCCATTTTGATATGTTTTGACAAGGTTTGAATTGCTCAAAGTTGGTTTTTTAATGTTCTCATGCTGATGCATATTTCTCAGAATTCTGAGAAGCCCTATTTGACTAGTTATAACTTTGACCCTGTTGACCAAAATGAGAAATTTCCATTTGCACTAAATTCTAGAGTCAGACATTTTATATGTTCCAAATTTGATCCTATGATGAATCAATTTGAATAGTTTTCAAACACGATTCAAAATGCAATTTATGAAGTTTTACTGGTGTCTTAAAGTGTAGATTGATCGGTAGCATTGTTCGGGATCTCATAACTCTGAGTCCATGATAGATGAGAATAAAAGGATTGTACCACTATTTTATACTCTAAAAATACTTCAAGTGTGTCAATTTTCAAGTCTTGAGGAATCCATCTGCACACTTTCCTAGGTCCATTCCATTTGTGGAAATCATTGTTCTACTAGTGTTCCCAGTTCTACGAATCCAAGTACCCTACTTTGAACATTTTCCAAATTCTCCCAATTATTTTTCATGAGCCCAAATAATAGATATATACTCTCCATGTGATAGAAACTAATGAAATAGTTTTCATGCCTCCAAGTGATCATTTGACATGTTTTTAGAGCCAAAACCAAACACACTTTATTGTTTTCTGACATGTTTTTTTGTAGGCAATTTCATGTAAGCAACTTTCATGGTCAATATATTTTAACCAAAATATCATCATGACACAAAATTTGATAGGGTATAAGAATGTGGAATAGAGAATTGATATTCTTATTTTTAGATTTAGATTGTTTGATTTAGTCATTTTTTAAAGCCAGCTCATAGGCCTTCCTGTTAAAAAATCACAGTTTGCTAGAAGGGTTAAAATGAGTTTTTAAATGATGCAATAGTGATTGAATTTGAATCTAATAAATGCTATGTGATTAGTTGATCAGTTTGAAAGGTTGGGTGTTTTAATTTGAAATTTGTTTTTACTCAGACCCACTTTGGGGCCCGACTGATCTCATCAAGTTTATATGGCATTTAGAAGATTGAGTGTGATTGTAGTGATGAAAGTGCAACTTAAGGATAACAACATTCTAAGTCAATGAACCTTTTCAAGGCCCCATTTAAAAAAGTTTACTATTGGCCCTCTTTTCAAAAGGAACATATATCATTTGTTTAGGATCACATAGATATATAGGATATATAAATGACATAAAGAGGAGATGATCCTTAGGTTGGCATAGTTCTTCTTGTTGAGCCATCATGTAATGAAGAATAAGGGATTGAATTTTTAATCATATCACCTTTTGAGCTCTTAAACTATATATGAGAAATGTGATAGATAGCCTTTTTGGATTCGATAGTGGAGATCAGATTACGATCTTGGGGATATGTTAAAGTATTTGAGAATATGGTAGCAATTACCAAGCATCATGCATTTTATGATGTCAATAGTCCTACGGTTGTATTAGTTACCATCATCTATAATGACAACCATTGTTGTTTGAAGAGACATTTTTCGGGAAGAAATCACTCATACATGATTCCTCCCCTTGATGCTATCATCATTAGATTCAAGACTAAAAAAGAGTGACCTCCGGAATAGTTGACAAAGACTTTTATGTGCTTATCACATCCCAATTTTTGTCAATTTGTCTTCTTAATATCTATGAAGCATGGAAACTATACACCCATAAGTAGTTGATTTATATATTATTTAAGCATAATGGAGGTAATTAACTGAGCAACCCAACTATGCATTTTTAGAGTGTATGGATGCTCATGTCAAGAAAAATAAGTAAAGTCTCATATTTTCTATGCCATACATATGAAAAATCAAGCATATGGTCAACTCACAACTAGAATAGGTCACCAAAAATACCCTTTGTTAGGGCCCATATTTAGCTCAAAGGAATACTATGTGGTCCATCAGGATGTCAATATTCTTGGTGTCCCTTCTTAAATCAAAATTTCAAGCAGATTGTTGGATCTTGCTCACTATTGGAGACATAGAGTTCATTTGAACAATATTTGAAAGAATGCCAACCTTTGAACACATATTTTCTTATGTGATTTGCTTAATTTTTAAATTGTTAAAATAGAGGATTTGGCATGCAAAAATGGAGGGGTAGTTGATGCAACTTTGAAGTGGGTGTTGGGTGTCTCTACTGGTACAAATACCTTCTCCCCAACTACACCTTCTTCCTAGCCACACACACAAATGCAGGGAGCCTCTATATGTATCACAAAGAGATATCTACCTCTATATCAAGTCCATGACTATATTAATGGATGGGAGCCTTCATTTGGAATGAGTGTTTTGAACTCTCCAAAGAAGAATGAATGAATATTGGGTAATGTGCGACTTCAGTACCCAATCTGCATGAGAATGAGTTTATAGTTTGATTACAGGTCATATTTTCCATTTATGAGAGACAAGGATGTAAGGAGTAAAACAAGTGGACCATTCACAACTCCAACTCAAGAAAAACTAGGAACCGCTGTTTGAGTCATTTCTCATAAGGATTAGTGGGTTTTTCCTTTGAGACTAAAGAGTATGTTTTTGGTTTACGTGAACACTATAAAATCATTTTGAATGTGGTCACTGCAATTTTTTGTAGCATCGAACCATCAAATAAATAATCTTATTTACTGAGTTCAGACTGGACATTTCCTAAGAAAATCTATCCTCACACATTTCAAGACTAAGTTACGTAAAGGCTCACGAGTTTAGGGCATGCACACCTTTCATTAGGAACTTTTGTCCCACATTCTCTAGGTTCTACTCTTTTCCTATATTTATATACACAAACACACAAAAGTTAAGTGTCAAAAGTAGGTGGCTTTTAGAAAAAGGAGACAACTCATGCAATCACCGGATGAGTCGAAGCATATCACAAAGCAATTAACAGATATTGTTGACCAGGTGACAAATGAAGACCTAGAAACTAGTGCAAAACTTATGGAATGGTCAGAAAAGAAATTTCAAGGAAAAGTGAACGAGAAAATATCAAGACAAATCGCACTTCCACAAGTAGAATTGGAAAAGCTCATCGATAAATTCAAAAAGGTACTTGAGAATATATTCTCACTATACAAAAAGTTGTGTGATTTTTCATACTTCACACAAGAAACTAGCCAAAAGATACTGAGCTTGGAAAGAAATTTGAACATTTCAAGCGTGCAACTACCAAGTGATCTAGCTCAAAGTTTGAAGCATTTTGCTCAATTGCTTCACACAAACAAAGAAATAGTTGTATTAACAGTGGATGAGGCCAATATCAAGGCCAAAGTAATACAACTCCAGTCCTCCATTAACCCACATTTAGAAATACTCCATAAAGAGCAAGTATATGCTGAAAATGTACTCAAGAAAGATCCAAATCTTTCTACATTAGATGGACTTGTTCATCTTGCTACCGAGACTGCCATCCAACATAAGTCACTAGAAATTGCTTTGAATAATTGGGATACAGCTCTCAGAATGATTATGGAGGTAAATAGCACATTCTTCACCAAATATGGTCTTAACCCTTAAACACTCTTTGGCATAAGTGTCAAAAAAGGGGGAGGTATAGATTGTAAAAGAGGAGTTATACAGATTAATAAGGGGAGAATAGATACAAAGGAGGGGCATTGATATACAAATAATATACAGATAAGGTACAATCAACTTAGGGGGAGTTACAAAATTTTTGAATTATATATTGTAAGATTATAAGACATAAATTTTGATCAAAGTTTTCAATATGTACATACCAATCAGATTAGTAAATGCACTTATAAGGTCAGTTAAGTGTTTTTGTCACTCATGTCAAAGGGGGAGATTGTTAACATCATAATGTTTTTGACACTTGAGTGCCAACACACTTAATCATATTCCACATTGGATGCCGAGTGAAATAAGTGCCAAGCAATACAAGTGCCGAGCTGGTATAGGTGCCGAGTAACACAGAGGTGCCGAGCACCAATAACTCAATAATGCCGAGTTGCTGAATTATTTAGGAAATCGAAGATTCACCAGATCTAAGCCGATAAGGTTGTTATCTAGAAATCTGTGAATTAAAAGGAAGATAAGAATGATGAGTTGGTGGCACAGAACACCATGTAGAACATTTTTAAGATACAACTGGCAAAGTTTTAGGAAGAAAACAAGATATGGGGTAGATACATTGTATCCTACCTAATCAATTTTGAAACCCTAAAATTGAAGAGGGAGAATTGAGCAGTAAAGGCATGCAACCAATCAGTGAAAGATAAGTATTGAGCAGAAAATGAAGATTGAATATGGATTGTAGATCCATACCTAACCAAAAATCTTAAAATGTCTTTATAAGGAAGACAAAACTTCATTGTAAAATGTAAGAGAAGATAAGAGGTATGAGAAGATATACAAGGGTTCGCAAGGAAGTCTATTTTCCGAAGATAGGATTATCAGATCACAAAAGGATCCAGATCAGAGAAAGCAGAACAAGTGCCTACAATTAGCAATCAAGGATTGTAATCAGTTAGGTTTATTGTACCTAATACTTTCTAGCAATTGTATTAGAATAAAAATCCTATGGTGATAGGTTAGCTTAACAGCTATTTCGATAAATCCTTTAACTAGGTGATAAAATCTTTTAACAGGGTAACACTTCATGTTAAGTGTTTAAAAGCCTCTAACCAGGTCACTATTGACATAGTGTAAAGCCTTTAACAGGGCAAACCATTAGAAGTGGTTGAAATATATTGTTGCAGTAATTTTTGTGGGTATCATCCCCACCCCAGTTTTACCTTCTTATTCTTGGAGGGTTTTTGGGTTACCAAATTCTAGTGTTAAGTGTTATTGATGCATGTGTCTGGTTTCATGATTATTTGATATACTTACATGCATGCAATTTACTTTCAGTTAAAAGTTTTATTGGCTAAAGTATGATACTTATGATTCACCCCCCCCTCTCATAAGTACTCTTTCCATATTTGAATATTCCAATAGTTTGGTGATAGTAGGAGGTGTGCTATGAAATGAAAAGGGTGATGTGATGTTAGCCTTCTTGGGGAATGTAGGCCAGGGAACCAATAATGTAGCAAAGGCCACTACCTTACTTTGGGGTCTAAATTTTGTTATGGAAATGAAGGTCCAAAGCTTAGTTATAGAAGGTGACTCTAAACTCATCATAGACTCTGTCAAAGGGCATGCTAAACTATGTTGGGTTGTACATTGCATCATGGAGGAAATTTGGCAAGTCCTTACAGCTCTTGACCATTATGAATTACAACACACTTATAGGGAAGGCAATGTGGTGGCAAATGCTCTAGTAGGGTTGGGTTTTGATTCCATGAGCATAAAAAGATGAAAGAGTACTCAATTGTTACTAGAATATATAAATTCCCTTATCAGTAGGGAAAGGATTACTTTAAACTATGCTTGATGACTATCCAAATTTGGAGAATGGGAAAATTTGGTAGTCTTGCTATTATTATGATGGTTAAGATCGCTTTGAATTTGACAAGAAATTTCATGAGGATCAACCATGTGGTGTGGATCACACGAGGGCACAGAAAAGGGTAAAAAATTAATAACCGCAGCTTCAAATTTAGCACCATCATTTTTTGGTGGTATGGGATGATTATGACAAAATTTTCCTTTATTACTAATGTCAAATCATTAAGGTATTACGTGTGGATTATTTGTACTCCATGTAATGATGTTTTAAATTGGCTAGTACATTCCAAATTTTACATCCCATTGAAGAGTAAGGAGAAAGGTATTTTAACCACTGGCTACACCATTTTCAGCCATGCCTCTATGATTTTTTGGGTGGTTCTCTTTTTGCAAATGAAAATTACCAAGATTGTGGAAGAAGATATCATTGAGGAGAGAGTTTCTATGGGTGGGGACCTTAATAGACTGGACCCTACAAAGATGGAGGATTTTTCCAAAAAACAAGCAACTTGGATAATGTTGAAGGAGGGAGGGTTTGTCCCTTACATGCAGGCCATGGCTGGTTATGATGAGAATTATTCTTAACAATTTTTCAGTAGCTAGAAGGATAGGTGGGTTATTATCAATCACATCACATTTCAGGTGAATGAGGAGACCATAGCTATGGCGACAGGCTGAGACATAACTGGTAGGAAATGGTAGAAGATTATGAAGGTGGTGGATGAAGCTAGCTTGTCTAGTTTTTTCAGAAGCAATGAGGCCCTGGACTGATATTGTGGTGGTTTTAGGTGACATAAGCTTTCAGAGCACTAGGATGATGTGTGCCTTATCATAATAAAGATCTCACTCTAGAAGGTAGACATATTGTGTATTATCTTTACCATTTCCCCTTGCTTAACCACTTTCGTAATAGGGAGTTTATCTGCATTCCCTTTTTTTTTATGCATGCCCTTAAAGAGACTATGATGGATGTTAGGGAATCAAAAAAGAAAGTGGCTAATTTCACTATTTTATACCAAGGGCTCACGTTTCATCTTTTTTAGTTCCACCTGGCCCTTTTACCTCCTCATGTGATAGCCATTGATAATCTCCTTCCCTTTGGGGATCCCCTTTGTCTAGAGTTTGCAAGGGCTAGCTATGCTACTACTCCTCAACCCTCACGAAGACAAATGCTAGTTAAGGGTAGGAAAAACAAAACCTTGACCTTGGAGCTAGCTACTAATAAAAATATTAAAATGGATAAGAGGGTTGAGGTGGAAATTGGGGATTTAGATGATGAAATATGTGGGAGCAGAAGAAGGTTAGGAATAATAGACAAGACCCAAACTAGAAGGAGAGTGATAAGATCTCAAGGGATAGCTAGGAGAAGGGGAAGGATGCGACTGATAAAGAGGTGGAGAAGTGGGATGACAGTGTCAATGGCACCTAGGATTTTGAGGTGGAGAACCCTACCAAGGAACCCTCCCAAGGCCCCACACATATTTTTGCTACCATCACCATGCCTTCTACTGATAACTAGGATAACTCCAAACCTGATAAATTCTTCCCTAACACTATCTCCTCCTCTATAAGGAAGATGGGATGGAAATTTTTAGGGCCCCCACTAACAATCTAGATGTGTAGGACAAAAGGAACCTCCAACGAATTACAAAAGGGCTCTAAACCTAGGTATTTTAAAGGATGTGGTTGTAAGTCATAAAGACTTCTAGGAGTTGAAGGACAGATGCAATGCATTGGAGGAGGGCTTCACCTTCTTCTCAAAGTTCACTCTAAAGGTGACCTATGTAGCTGTGACCACTCTCTAGCTTCTAGCTCACAAGTTGAAGTAGGAGGGCCTTGGGATGGAGGACTCAAAGCTGCTCTACAAATTCCTCACCGAAGACTGGGCCAAAGTCCTCCTAGCTGGGAAAGGAAAGAAAAAAGATGCTAGTTAGTGGCTTCAGTGCTTGATGTTTTTTAGTACTCTACTAGTTTTTCTCTCCATCCTTTAGTGATGGTTTTGTTTTTTCTATTAAACTTGGATATTGGTTGTAGGTGGTATGATGCAATGACCACCTACATGTCTTTTGTTAACTTGTTAAACTTTTCTACTTTTAAGAGTAGGAACTCTAGTACTGTTAATTAATTATGTTGATACTTATGTTTTTTATGTAAACTATTAGGGGTCTGTGTGGATGTCTGCTGGTTCTTTCACCATATTGTAAAGGGCCAATCCCCTAGGTTTGGTTTCTTTTATATAAAAAAACAACTGCTTGATATTTGAGTTGTAATTTCTTGTCAAATATGACAACTTTTTTGCATTTTTAATCGTAATGGATACCAAATAATCCCAAACCTTTAGGAATGGTAGGAAATGCACTTCTAAGGTGAAACAAACATATTTTCCATATTAAATACCAAAATACTCCAAAACCAAGAATTAGGTGTTTTAGGGCATGTTTGGTTGCTGGAATATGATTTGGGCATGGAAATCTGAAACCTTTGATTTGGGATTCTGGAACTTGAAATCTAGATTATGTTTTCTGAATTTACATTGGGATTTTTTTTTCAAATTAAAAATTCTAAGTTAATTTGCTTTATTTACTATATTTTCTATGAATGGAGAGAAAACTAGTATGGAAAAATGATATGATGAATGCCTTAATTTGGAGAGTCCTTAATATTTCCTGTTTGGCATTACTGTTCTGCAACATTGGGAGACTATATTTAGCATCTAACATTGCTGATTTTGGGTGAGGGGTTACAGGTATATGTGTGGGAACTCATCTCAACTAATCATGATCAGAGAGAAGCAACAAATGAAAGAGTCAGGGTGGTATTTGTGATATGCTTGGTGAAGGAAATGTAAAGAATTCTCACATCTGAGAAGATGGACTCTCTTTTCTACAATGTGCTAGATGAATTTTTGTCCAACCATAGGTCTTACATTGTAGATGATCAACTTTTCAATTACTGTGGTCACATTAGCTTCTTTCTGCTAGAGAAGAATTAGAAATGTAAAACCAAAGTCTCTATGAACTTTGTCAACAAGAAGAAGATGCATCTTCTTCCCTGCAATGTGGAAGAAAATATTCGCTTCTCCTCTGACAAGTTCTATCTGGTGTTGAAGGAGTTCAACATAGCTCCTAATTCACTCACCATTCTAGCCATGAAGACGGTATTATAAGCCTACAAAAGAGCTACTATGACAAGAGAAATAAACTACTACAGAACATTGTTGGAGTCCATGGGTGATTTCACAACATCAAAGTTGAGGAACAACCAGTTAACTGTTCTAGCGATGAATGTGCCAAAAAAAAGGGATTTAAAATAGGAATCCCAAATAACAAGTATTTTGGGGGAATATTTAATTCTTTTTTTGGGGGTCAAATGGGGATACCAAATTCACATTTACTTGAATTCCAATTCATGTTTTGTGACCCAAATAGTGGATTAATTTTTTTAAGAATTTTGAATTCTAATTCTTGCTCAAATCCATGATCCAAATGGGCCCTTATTGATGAAATTCAAAAGCCACTGAAATAAAAAATATTTAAGAATTTACTTCTTCAAGAAGAATTGAGAATGACACAAAGGAGGATATTAACAAAGAGAATTGTACGTAGACAAATATCCTTGATTATAATATTGGTGAATTTGAGTAAGGTGACCAAAATTTTCTTTCAAAATCATATGTGTAGTTATAAACATTAAGTAAAACATGTCCAATTTTTTGTAGATGTACACACTAATTACACCAAAATTTTCTTTCAAAACTATATGTACAGATATAAACATTAAGTACAACATGTCCAATAATTTTGCAGATATATTTTCTTGTAAAGAAAGACCACACCTGCCAATATGAACCCAAAACAAAATAATAAGAAAATTGCTAGATTATGGTCTCAGTCCAAAAGAAATGTTGATAAATATAATTGTCCTTGCAAAAAGTGTAAGGACTTAACGAATCAAAAAATTATAATCACAACATCCCAAAGTCATTGTAGGTAACAAGGTCAAGTTGAAGGGGGTCACAATTTTTGTCAATTGGTGAATGTGGATTTTCAACTAGAGGAACATGGAGGTGTGAATATCCAAGTTGAGGATAACGCTCCCATGGAAGAAGATGATAATGTTCCAAAAGACATGATTGAAATAGATGGTATTGGTGTAGTTGATGAAGATAATCATGATGATGATACTAGTGCATCTGATAATGATGATGAAGATGGTCTTAATATACCTATACTTGAGAAGGCATACAATTCCCTATACCAAAGCTTCCAAACAAATCTTCTCTCTGCTATAGTGTTGTTGGTGAACTTGAAGGTACATGAAGTTCACTGGCTACATGTGAAACAATATGAGTAATAATAAAATATTGTGGCCCTACTAGTGCAATATTGTTTATTTTTATTAATAATATAACACTTAAACTTTGATTTTTGGATGCTTCTAGCTAGTATCCCATTTGATCTTTATCCATTGAAAATGTCTTTTCTAACAATATATTCTTCAACTCATGATGAAGTGTGGACACATCCTTCAGTCACCACTTTGATATTGTTGACTGCAATGTCGATAATAAGGAGCTTGCATAAATCTTCGACTATACCAAGTACAATTGGTAAAAATTTGTTTTACTATATTTTGTAATGTGCTAATCATGATTTTTTTTTGGTTGGGTGGATTTTATACTCATGAACCTATTTTGTGCACTAATAGATACACCTACAGTTGATAGAACAACAAAGACCGGTACTAGTGAAGTTGAACCATTTCTTAAAGCAGCCCGTGTGAGTAGTATTGATTTATTTGTGGGGACATTATTGTTGAATAAGAAAACTATGTTTCTGTTGAAATTACCAAAGCTTCCAAGTGCTTCAAAACTGTTATTATATACATTATAATTGTAATTTATTTATACATAGCTCATTTTGGACTAATAATCCCATGATGTTTTTGTAGGAAATTATGTTTTCTATGATCATCTTTTTGAAATGACATTGAAGCTATTTGGACCCACCATACATAAAAGGTACGTAGTTTCATATCATTTCTACAATATTTTTCTTTTCTTCCATTTATTGTACTATATTAAAGTCATTGATCTAAAAATCAGCTCATTACATCTTTTGATGACCTCTTTGGAAAAAACATTTTTGGCAGTGCCCTACTTCTCAAAATAGAATCCAAACATATAAAGAATGTGAGAGACCAATATAGAAGGGGTCTAATGGATAACCCAAAGTACAAGCATCCTCCTATGATTCCACCAATGAAGTGGAATGAAATAATAGAAGATGAAAAAGAGAAAAAGGCTGTGTGGTAAAGGAATTGAACTAGAAAAGGGAAAAATAAGGTATGTCATGATGGTATTAAGTAGAATGTAATCATGGAATAATTAGTGATCTTTGTAAATATATAGTCTAACATGTTTCAAACTTCTCATAGACTACAGGACACATGTAAAGCTACAAAAATGAGACTACAAAAGGTTGGCCAACACAAACTTAGCTTTGGTGGCTATATGAATCTTCACTCTTGACTTGTAAGTAGTTGCAATAGGATTTCATATAATATTACAAACAAATTTGTTTAATAAAATCATACATTCAAACTCATGGTATTAAGCAAAAAATACAAAGCATGGAATTCAATGTAGAGCCCATGGATGAAGATTAAAAAAATTGCCTTGAAGGAAGGCTATGGAGTCATGGTTGCACACCTACATTGAGAATCTAAAAGTCATACCAAAGATTTTGGTGCACCAAATGAGACACAAGTAAATTGGTCAAATGAAAAGTAAATCAAATTTAATAGTTGAGAAATTTCCTTTTTGGTATTAGTTTCCAACATAAATAGAATGCATAACAATGCACATAATATTTCACTACAACCTTCAAACCCTATCACAAAACCTACGAATGATGAAGGCCATGATACACATCATAGTGGTGGAGGTATTAATTTTCTATTGGAAATTAATTACGTAATTATGAATATAATTTAACATCTTCAATTGCAATTTGATGTGCAACATTTTTTTGAATATTTCAGAGCATGTTGAACATCACGATGAATGAGTGGAGCATGTTTGAAGTGTTCTGTGTGTTGAGGTGGCAGCGGATCAAAATGTTATTATACATGATGTGGAGTTTTCAAGTAAGAAAAATGCATGTTATGTTCTACTAGTTAATGAAATACTTCTAACAGTAAAAAAGAAGAAAAGAGTATGCCAATTTAACCCATTTACTTGTTATTGCAATAGAGCCCCCTTTAGTACAACAACCTTGTGCTCCTCAAAATAGGAGGAGACATCATACTTTGACATTACATGTGCCACAAGAGGAGGATAATAAGGAAGATATTCATGCTCATATTAGCCTTTTCCTTAAGAAAGCTAAGAAAATAAAAAAGAAGAAATTATTTGTAAAAAATGCTCTTTGATAAACCTTGTTTGATACAACTTTGTTGGATAATGAAATAACATTGTTTTAAGTAATTATCTATGAATATTGAGCCTTAATATTGATTTTTATGTCATTTTAATGAATATTGTTATGTGTTAATGAAGTCCTTATTATTATTGCATATTAATGAATTTTATATCATATTAATGAATGTTATGTGATTGTATTGATTGAATGTTATAGTTCATAAATGGATGAAAGAATGAATGAAGTATGTAATTAGATGTTAATGGAAAATTTAGATTGATGTTAGGGGGAGGAGGGGTGAGTCTAGATGATCTTCCACCTTCACATGGTTGGCCTTATTAAGTAGAGAATATTAAAGTATTCTTGAAACCAAGTGAAGCTCAAACTAACACACCTTCATTAATTAATCAATCTCATTCATTATAGGTCTAGAATGATGGGATGATACTCTATGGTATAGGTATGGATCTCTAGAGGAAGATTAGGTACTCAATCTTCCAGCTTCAACAACTTTACCACTTGCCTCATTTTGGGTCTTCTAGCTAGATCTGGATGGGAGCACCACAACCCTATCCCTACCATTTGTTCCATTTCAGCCTTCTTGAAATCCCTATTTAACTTTATATCTGCAACATCCAAAAAAATTCCTTGACCGTAGAGATCTCATTCCCACTCTACAAGCCTCATATGATTCTCTTGAAAGCTCACATCTATTTCTCTCTTTCCTGTAGCAATTTCCAAGGCCACAACCCCAAAACTATAAAAATCTAATTTAGGGTGTAATGTCCTTGGTTGGCTAGCTCTGAAGTTAAATAATAATGATGGAAATCATGGTGATCATGGAAATTAGTTCAAAAATAAGGTGCCACTTACAATCTCTCCCCATCATAGGAGACTACAATTATAAAGAGGAAGTATAAAATATGGAAAGCCACATAAAACCACACTCAAACATATAGAACTTCATGATATTTTCCTTCCTACCAAGATTGGCTACAACCAAGTCTATTGATGTTTGCTGCAATATTTTTTTAAGTTTTTTTCATGGTAACAATCATTTTATAAGCATTCTCCAAAACTCATATGTTAATCTATTAGATGCATCTCGTGTCAACCCTCAAAAGGTTTTTTCATCATAACCATTGCCTTATACTTTTATCATATATCACTATAGCTATAGTGAGAAAGCCTCATGAATCGATATACACTATAGTGATGACATCATGGTCATAAGAAAACTTGGGTGTTATATCACTATGACATGTAGCGATCTCTTCTATCACCATGCAGAGAAAGCATAAAATTAACATAGTGATGAGTGATAAGGAAGATATATCGCTATAACACATAGAGATTATTGACAAGAGGAAATGAAATATAATCATCTTGGAAATGAGTGATAAAGATATTATATCACTATATGTCTTAGTGATAAGTGTTTTTGGTGATCCAAAATGGAAGGATTGTGTTGTGATGATCAACAATAGAAAATACATGATAAGAAACTATTAAACCTTCAAATGGAATGATAGAGATTACTTAAGTAGAAACCTAACTTCATATCATAGAAAGAGAACATATGCAATTAGACTAGAGAAAGAAACAACCAAATGACTAAGGAAATATAAAATTACTTTACGAAGTAGATTGGTGTGACCAGTAATGTATGTCTAGAGTACAACCCATGCACTACAAACCATTAGATTTGTTACAATTTTGTTATTTTAATTATAAGGATTTGATTTGGCAGAAAACACATCATCTTTCAATATTACCTCACTTTTCATGTATCTACACATATTCTCATTTTTACAACTCTTTCTCATGACATAAATTTCTTGTTCTTTTGTTTCTTGAATCTTATTTGGTGATTATAGTATCGTAGATATATTTTACTTGATGTGAATCAAGTTTGATTTTGTTATCTTACTCTCTCTATGTTTGGCACATGTATCTGGAATGGGGTTGGCAAATATTTCAAGTGTTTGAGTCTCACACTAAAGTTAATTCTAGTGGATATAGTTCTCTAAATGATGTGATTTTTTTGACACCTCCAAGAAGAGATAAAATGGAGATTTTCTTCTTGGGTGAGACTCTAAAGTATCTTTACTTGCTATTTGGATATAGTAATGTTCTTCCTTTAGATAAGTTTGTCTTTAATCATATAGAGAACTGAACCTTGAGGTTAGTGATTACCTCCAATTCATTCATTATTAGCATCACCATCTTTGATAAAGGAGTGGTATTTGTAGACACCTAAAAACCTTTAGAAAATAAAGTATTTTTATTTTTTGAAAAATTCCTGATGACATCATCATTTATTAATTAATTAATTAATTTTTATGCCATTAAATCCCCTTATCTTAATTAAAAATATTTAATTAAGGAATCCCTCCCAAAGATGTTTAAATCTTATTTAAACATTATTTCCTTATTTATTAATTATTTAATTAATAAATTGACCAAAAAACCCAAAATAAATAAAAAATTTATTTTTTGTCCAAAACTTGGCCAATTTCCTTAAGACCACTAACCTCTTTCAAAATCTTCTAATCCTTCTTTAATTTTGATTAAAGGCTAATCCCATCATTTCCTACCCCTAATCCCAACTCAAAATATTTAATTAAGATTAAATATTAATCCTCATGTTTATTAAAAAAGTTTTAATAAATATCTCCTCAACCCAAACCCTTGAAACAAATAAAACTTTATTTATTTCCTAAAAATCTAATTTATCCTCATCCTAAGAAGTTCTAGACTCTTCTAAAAAGTCTTCATCCTCATCCTAGGAAGTTCTAGACTATTCTAGAAAGTCTTTATCCTCATCCAAAGTCTAGACTCTTCTAGAAGATGTCTTTAAACCTAATCCTAATCCCCTCCTAACCTTGTCACATTCTCTAAACATGGGTTAAGACTTACTAACCCAAGCCAAAGTTAACAAATATCTCCTCCTTCACCCACCCTCATTAAATGCCATCCACTTGCCTATTCCTAAGCTAATTCTAAACCATCCTAATCCATCCTCTAATCATTTTCACAATCCTAAGCAAGCTTAAAACCCTCCTAATCAAGCCCAAGTCGAAATTGCTCTCATCTCCCTCAAAATATCTCAACCATAAAACTTTATGAAGCCCACTAGGCCATAAATGACTCTTCCAAAGCCCTTTTATTGCTCTTAGAAGCCATTATGATGGTCTTTATGAATATTTTATCCCTTGAGCCTCCTTTGTTGACTCATCCTTCCCCTTTCCTCCATCCTCTCACCTTATGCCATGTGTCACTCCCTGATTGGCTGTAAGGAAGCACAATCCATGTGCTCTTCTCTCATGCAATCTGAGTCCTCCATGAGCTTTTTCCCATCCTTGCATCTTAGCCCTCAATCCCTCAAGCCTCTTGCCTATAAATTGGATCCTTCCCCTTTGCAAAACAACACAATCCATGAAGTAAAGTCATAATGCCATTTTAAGAAGTCATTTTACATCAAAACCATACACTCACACCCAAATTCCAACTCCATTTGAAGCCATTTTTGAAGCATAAGCTTGAGCATACATCCTATCTATTTAGACAAAGCCACTCAACAAGAGAGCTTCTTATTGAGAGAGTCCATTAATAGCTCATATTCTCAATTGAGAGCTCATCTTAGTCTATCTTGAAGTTTATGAATTTTGTTTAGTTTGTAGAAGCTTTATTTAAATTTGGTTTCTATTAGCATACTAACATTGCTCATATACAGTATTCACTATATCCATATTTAATAAAACTTTAGTTGAAATTTATACACAACAATTTAAAAACAACTAAATCTGAAGTTGTGTGTTGAGTTGGATTTTGATTTGGAAGATTGTTTGGCTATAGTGGCAGTTGATTGGGTCCTCAATGCATCCATTTAATAGTTGACCATATTTCTATTTATGTTTATTCTCATGTTTCCACTCTTTTATTTTTCAATTTTAGCCCATTGATGCTAAGGATGGTTGTATGCAAAGCACTTCCATACTCTTGCACTTGAAGGTGTACCTACATTTGGGGCACACAATAGGGCATTAACTTATCGATTTGTCACATTAGTTGATGTATTTTCTCTCTCTTTTATCTTTGAATGTTGTCACAGGATACACCAAATTTTCATCTATGAAGTTCAAATTTCAACGAATTTTTACTCTTTCTGTACTTCATCTGAATTCTATATTTCTAATCATAGTTGCCTCTAGTAATTTGTAGTCTCACAAAAATTATTTCCAGCAAGGTTGATACTAATTCATCCTTGTGAATTAAAATATGAGGCATGTATGTAAATTTGTATTACTCATATTTACACATCAACTTTGAAAATTAGTTTGATTGTAGGTCACTTGTAAGAGAAACATTGAGTTGTTCATTTGACATAAGTGAGGCTCATAATCTTACTAGTTGGAAAAAACCTTGTTTTATGAATCATTTTCTCTTAGATTTCTCTAATGATTCAGTTGATGACTATAGCCGTCCAATGCTAAATTTATGCCATACTAATACACTAGAATTTCTATATTGTGCCTTTTTGTATTGTGATATATATTGTTCTCCACAATGATAACAAACATTTTTTTGTCTCATCTAGTTATTGTATCACTAGACTAATTTGTAACAAATGGATATTTTGTCAAATGACTAGTTGCTTCAAGACATGCTTCTTGTCTTTTTTGGTTCAAAGGAAATAAGTTCAATTCAAATTCTTATCTTAAAGGGTCATCATACTATTTTGTATTTGTGAATTAATTACATTCAAGTAATTTTTTCATAGGTAAAGATGTACATGGCTCGTAGTTTTACTTGCTATGATTTTTTAATGAAATATTTAAGACAAGTAGGAGCTACCAAAGAATGATGACCAAGGGATTTATTCTTAAGGTTCTAGTTAGTGATTAAGTTATATTTCTCTTGTGGTAGATTGATAGAGTTGAACAACAAGGAATATTTGGAAGAATGTGCTTTATGCCTCAGCAAGAAAGAGACACAAGAAGGTTTTCAGACTGGGATGATAGAAGCTCCAAAAGAGAATACTGAATATTTCTTTGACCTTTCAGATGTTTGAATATTTGTCTAAATACTTTTTTGAATATCATCACAATATTAGTTTGAATATTTCTTGATTAGATTATATAAATCTTTCTATCAATATTTTCATATTCATATTCTATAATCCACCATCAAAATGAACAAAATAGAGAAGAAAATGATTAATCTAATTGAAATATTTTCAAGCTATATGGAATAGTTTGAATTAATGTTTTATGACAAATAGAGCTATGATACATGGTTTAATTGTGTACAAATAGGTGGGACATAGCCATGGAAGGCAGTAGAATGTACAAAAGTATAGACCAAATGATTACTTATAGAAAAGCCCTAGATACTTGGGCAAATTGGGAAAATTCACAAGTAGATTTCAAAAGATCAATGGTATTTTTCAACACCATGGCACCTTGCCATTCAAGTTTGGTTGAATCTTATATGATATTTATTTCTAATTTTACTCAACAAGTTTTAAATTTCCATTATCATGCACTTTAGTAAATCACACTGCATTGTTTAGAGTTATTATTTATTCATGAAAAAATTTCTATCATTATTTGATTACATGAAACTTCTTTCCATGAATGTTGTCCACCATACACCATGATCTATCATTAGAATAAAGAAAGTATAACAATAGTGAAAGAGAAGATCATAAAGTATGATTCATAACATTGGTAGATATAATTCACACAATCAAGCCCTAAAATGTTTTTCATGATTAATTTAAATATGGACATCTCCACATGAACTCTAGTTAACATAATTCACATCTATATACAATCCTCCATTACCATTTCAGGTGTGAATACTAAAACAAGTTGTGAAAAACACAAATTTTTCTCTTATTTTGTTAGATATAATAAGAATTTCCCAGCTATACAAGGATGCACATCCCTTTAAATATGGTGGTGGTAGTGGCAATGGAGATTGCAGCCATTGGTGTAACCCAAGTGTAGCTGATATTTGGAATGAACTTTTGTATTCCTATGTAAATTAGGGAAGTATCAAAGATAGACTTAATTTCATGCAGAAGATAAAGTCTATGAGTTAGAGTTGTATGTTGAGTTGGATGCTAAGTTGGATTTTGATTTGGAAGATTATTTGGTTATAGTGGCAGTTGATGGGGTCCTCAATGCATCCATTTAATACTCAACTTGATATACATTTCCCAAGTGAAATATTCATATTGGGCCTCAGATAATATAATATTACATTCAATTATGCTTACATTTATGGATACAAGTTATATTTTTAATAGTTTTATTTGAAAACTACTAATCTAATTTTTTGATGCAAAGATTAGGAGACAAAAGTTCCCAAATATTCATATGTTTAGTAGTTTACTCATAATTTTTTTCATAAACTAGTGAAATGTTTGTAGTGCCTGGGATAACACTATATTACATTCAATTATGAATACAAGCTATCATTTTTAATAGTTTTTGTATTGAAATCTACCAATTCATTGTTTTGATGCAAATATTAGGAGACTGAGAAATTGTCAAACCTGGCAAAATGATAATGATAAGGATGAAAAAGCAAATATAGGGGCTACAAAAAGGAATGAACAATCCTATTGAAGATCAAATTAATAGGAGAAAAGTATAACTTAATTCATACAGATTTTTTGGTGTGCCCTCTTTCTTGTCTCTTCTTTGTGGAATTAAATGAAGACAATACTTTGTTATTATGTCGATGGACATGTGGCTATGACTTCATAAATGGATATAAATTCAATATAACTTAAATAGCACAACTCGATTATTTACTTGTGCCAAAAGACATTTGTATGACCTCGATTATAAATGTGATTTTATTTGTAAAATATATGGTAGTGGTTACATTTATGGTTAATGGTAACACAATGCTAGCTCATAGTTGGGGACATTCAATGCAATGGTAGTAGTTTTGGCTATTCTTGCATAGTTAAATTTATAGTTTTATTCTTTTTATATTTTGATGTATTGTGGAAACTAATGAGGGGAATTAAACTAGTACAAATTGGATGTGTGCAAAAAATATTAGCTTTTATGAGAATAGCTGCATCCTTTCATTTTTCTGCCAAATTTCTTATTTGCACTGTTTTGTCTACTAAAAGAGGGAAACCAAAGCCAATACTATCAAGAATAAGATAGAAATTAGTTGTCAAAACAACATAGAAATTATTTGTCAAAACAAAAAAAGAAGACTTGGAAGAATTAGATATTTACATGATAGCTAAAACAATTCACTTCACACACATTGTTGATATAGATTGATTTATAGTTTTTTGCTCAAATGTTTTGCAACAAAAATATGTACTCAGAATTTCTATTGTCTACCCTTTACCACCACCATCATCATTTGGGAAATTTTGTCTCCTAATCTCTGCATCAAACAACTAGATTAGTAGATTTCAAATAAAACTATTAAAAATATAACTTGTATCCATAAACATAAGCATAATTAAATGTAATATAACACTATCTGAGGCCCATCTGGCTTAACCATCTAAAACTGGAGTTGGCATAATAATTTCTCAAGTGAGAAAATCATTTTATAAAAATAACCAAGGTCTATCTCTATGACTCAAAAATTGCTAAGATAGCAAAACTCAAACATCTGAGTTTGAATCATGTCTCAATACCAAATCAAAGGCATCGAGCTTTGTAAAAGTTTAACCATCAAAAAGACAAATCTCCCCTGTGCATGAATTGACCCTCTATCTATCTCTACTAGCCTATAAGGGTCCACTGATAGTATAATCAATATCTATAATGATGTTCTTAGCTAGAAGGGGACATTCTATTCTCTACATATTCTATACAATTGGATGTTAAATTCATAGAGGCTTCTTATGATCGATAACATTATGCCCTTTTCAAATGCTTATTTTTTATATTGCCTCCTTTTTCTCTTCTAAGATAACAATTTGACATTGGAGGGAACACTCTTTGTTCATTAATCTTTGACAACCATTTTTAACTCTCTTACTAAGACACTAAATATGTATTGAGTATGCATTACACTTTACCCCTCTATAGTTTTGGGAGGTTTTATTATGAGGCACAACCAACTATATTATTTACTTCCTAAACCTTGATGACTTAGCTTCTTACATAGGGTACTCTACTTTTTCTCCCATTCTTGTGTATATTGGCACCTCTAAGATTTTTTATGGGGATGTGGTTTTGATGTTAGTGAATAATTCTTGGAATCAACCTCTTAAATATGAGGGTCTTCCCTCCAAATTTCATTGATGTTTCTCTACTAGTCACCTAGCTACATACTAACCTCGTTGGTTGTACAGTATCTAATACATAGTATGATGTTAATGATGATTACTTGTTTAAGCATATTCAAAATTCTCCATTATATTACCCCTCTCAATGTGATGACATGCCTCTTGCTTTTGGTGCAACTCTATTGAGTCCTTCAAACCCTATTGTGGAAACTTTAAACTTATCCTTGTAGTCTAATATTTCCCTAGCTTTAGACTAGCTCTAATTCATGTGGTAGTTGGCCACCTTTTACCTTGTGAATTTTATTAACTTATCAATAATTGAGGCTAATTGAGGCCTTATTAACTTGTTTCAATTCAAACAGTGTGATTTTTTCTCACTACTATTAGGAATGCAATAAAGTATAAAATCTCCTCACCAACCATGAAATGGACATTGGCCCTATTTTTGAGTTTTTTGTTATATTTCATGAATGTTTAGGATGTTATAGATAAGATTTTTATTTTTGAAATATTTATAAACATTAGATAAGAATGTTTAGAACCTCAAAGAATGTAGACAACTCACTACCAACTAAAGATAAATGACCAAACTAATCATGAAGTACGCTATTATCAGTGATTACTTTGGATATTTAACTTTGAGGAATTTTTAAAAAAAACATCATGTTCGTCAAAATTTTGACCAATGCTGGTATCGATTAGTCAAAATTTTGACCAAACTTGCTTTAATTTTTTACCAATGCATCGACCAATATGTTTTCATGGGTTTGGCATCTTGGTCGATAGAGGATTAGAATTGGTTAGAATTTTGACAAAACTTGGTCAAATTTTCTACCAACACATCAACTAGGTTGTCATCATGAGTTTGGTATCCTCATCGATGCTTTGGTTGAATGTTCAACCAAGTTTGGTCAAAATTTTGACCAAGGAGGTCATTTTTGACCAAATTTTGTGTCAAAATTCTAATGCTAAGAAGACTTGGTCGAAGTTTTGACAAGTACAATAACAAAAAAATATTTTGTCAAAAATTCAATCAACATGAGTAAAAAATTCAGCTATTTTTCATCAAAAAAATGTCAAAATG
Source organism: Cupressus sempervirens (assembly GCA_028749045.1). Classification (NCBI taxonomy): domain Eukaryota; kingdom Viridiplantae; phylum Streptophyta; class Pinopsida; order Cupressales; family Cupressaceae; genus Cupressus; species Cupressus sempervirens. Next base: position 167,471,812 of record CM053793.1, on the reverse strand, counting down.
TACTAGTGCATCAAGAATTGTGCCAATGCTAAGCAAATGTGGGATAAAATGAAGCTTGCATATGGAAGAGATGATAATGTAAGGAGAGCCAAAGCATAAATCTTGAGAGTTAAGTATGATGCCATGAGTATGAAAGAAGGTGAGAATGTTGCATGTAAACTCACACACATAAGCAATTATTAATGAACACATAGATTTTATACATAGAAACCCTCAATTAGAGGATGAAAATCATGGTGGAGATAATGTACACTCTAGCCTTTTACTATAGGAAAAAGGTTTTCCTATTAAGAGCTATAACTTGTTCCTTCTAAGAATGCATACTATTAGGAATATTTGTAACTTGTTAGGATTACAATGAACTTATGAAGGTTACCTTGTTAAAGGATTTAACACCCTTTCTTGGTGGCACTTTGTTAAAGACTTTAATCATATGCTTGCAACATAAGAATTCTCTATTAGGAGCTTACAATTTGATTACAATGGTTAAAGAGTAATCAAATGCAATCTATAAAAAATAGCACATATTTTCTTGGTAGATCTCTTCTGAATGCCTTGGAGAAATCTTGATTTCCCCTTGCTTGATCTTTGAACTTTTTGATATCCCTTGCATCGATATGCTTTTCACCCCTCATCTTAATCTTGCAGTATATGCTCGTGCCTTAGGTTCTAAAAATGTCTATTTTCTTTTCAACCTTCTTCTTAATGATGCCCATCTTCTATTCAATCGTTTCCTTCTTCTTCCCCTTTTTGTGTGTAATTCTATCTTTGGATCTTCTATTCTTAAGCCCCTTTTTTGTCTCTACATTCATTTTTCATCCACATGCACACAATAATTAGTGGAGTTGTCTCTTTTCTATGGTCATAGAAGCTCTTAGAGAATGTCCTATTCAAATCAATGAATTCAAAATTTTAATTTGAACTTTCAGTAGATCACAATCAAGTTGTGACACCTATGTTGTAGGATCTATATTGGTGGTTTTGTTAGTCTAGATTGGGTATCATATCAATTCATATTCCCTTATTGTATTTTGTCATTCTTGTTAGAGCACAAACTGAATTTGAATTCTCTCCATATTGGTTTCTCCATGTCACTACTATGACTCCTCATGATGACTGGAAATACTTGGCTTAGTCATGTTCTTCCTTGTGGATTAGTGAAGATATCTACTAGTACTCAAGAGATGTATACTCCTTAATTGGTTTCCAATCAATGAAAACATAATTATGCCAAAAATCCTTGTGTTAATGTGGTTGATTAGTGTATTGCATAAAAATGTAACAAAGGGAATAAACACTAAGCAACTAATGCCTATTCCTACATGTTCATGCAAACCTCAAATATGAAAGAAAACATGTAAATAAGGATGACATGAAATCAAAAGAGCTTAAACCATTCAAAATAGCACTAATGAAAACCTCACAAAATCACCAAGTGTTGATGATTTAATTTTTGTGGGATGTGGTTGCTCAAAAATCCTACAACATAACAATGGGCTAGATAGTGCTTTTACAAAATGAGGAGAGGGCTCTCCTTTTATATGAAATGAGGTGAAATGGATGGTTGAGATTCAATGCAAGATGAAGGGCTAGGATCTCTCAAGATCAATGAGGTTTCTATGAGGTGGAGGCCAAGTGGACTCCATGTGGATTAGGGTTTTTGACCATTCAAAGGAGGGAAGATGCTCACACATGTGTGAGCAACCTTTGATGTGATAGGTCAATGATAGGTGTAAGAGGTGTGAGAAGCATGGCTTCTCAAACATGTGTGAGACAACTTGATTCTCATGTGGATGGGTGAAAAACATGGAAGAGGTGTGGAAGGAATGAGGGGTGTGGGAAGTGTGAGCATTCCTCACACATGTGTGAGAAAACACTTAGGATTAAAAGTGGATTAGAAAGGTGATTAGAAAAATTAAGTAGGATTAAGTAGTGGGTAGGTTTAGAGGGATGGGTTAGGTTAGGAAAGTGAGGTTGGCTGAGGCTTAAAGTTAGGATCCATGTGCTCAAATAAGATTAAATTTAATATTTAATTCCAACTAGGATTGAAAGGGGTTAATTAAGTAAATGAAGTAATTTACTTAATTAATGCAAATGGGTTAAGATGTAAGTGGGATGGGAGATAAGCTAGGATTTAAATAAACCTCAGTTTATTCAAATCAAGGAAAGACAAATATAATTAAATAAATGTAAATTTATTTAATTAAAGGTAGGGTAATTAAATAAATAATAAATGTCTATTTAATTGGTTAGGATGAGGGTATTTGGACAATTTTAGTTGTCTACATTTTGCCCCTCTTTGGTATAACATTAGTAATGTTATATAAAAGAAGAAAAAAATATAGTGGATGGGAAGATAAGACTAGTAGCGTGATGCCCCTGTCATGGAAGGATGATGAGGGTGGAATGGTATGCCCCCTTGAGAGGACATGCAGGCTAGGAGAACACAGATGTTCTCTCAAAATGGATGGAGGATGGAAGGGAGGGGAAAATGATAAGAGTGATAAAGTTAAGCTACAATGGTGTGAACAACCTAAGTTTGATATTGTATTCAACACTATGCACCAAGGTATGAGGAACCAAGATGACAATGTGTCAAGTACATTAAAAAAATGGGGTCTAATACAACCATATGCCTTATGAAACCATGATTCCTCAGGACAATAGGATGCAAAGACAATGATAAATGTAGAAAATACCAATGAAGACAAGTAACAAGCAATCATGCACAATAAACGAAAAGCAAAGCAAAATTTTTCCCATAGTCAAGCTGAAAACCAATTAATGGATTGATTGATGATGATTGATTAAGGATGGCAATGCTAACGATAAGCATAATGCACATCCAAGGATTGGGAAGGATTCATCCCATGATAATGTTTGAATATGGTTAATGGATTATCATCTAATTGGGTCAAATTGATGAATTGATGAAGGATTGGCGTACAAGATTGCAAGATTAGATTGATTGGATTATTATTGATTGCACATTGATATGTTTTTTTTTTTGATGTTTTGATTTTATGGAGAGTTGGATGGATAGATGAAGTTGAAATGCAAGTAGAAGAATGAACGTGGATGAGATTGGAAGAATGATGGTGATAGGATGAGGAATGATGAGAGTAGAATTGATATTGATGTGAAAGAATTAGAAGAAGGGAAAATTAATTGAATTATAGGATAAATGAATTTGATTGAAGTGAGTTAGAAGAATTAGATTGAATGTGATATGAACGAATGTGGGATAGAATGGATTGAGACCAATGACAAGGGAGAGCCAAGGCATGGTAAATGAATGGGAAGCAATGTGAGTCAGTGGATGAAAGGAATGGTGAAAGGATATGAGGGGCGAAATGATATGGTGTCAAAAAATGCAGAGTCAAGGAACATGTTTCAAAGGAGTCCATATGCCCCATAAAAAGGATACGAAAATGGAAGGAAATATGGTGGGAAAGGATGCATGAAAATGGAAGAATGGTACGAAGGCTAGTGAATGGAATAAGAGAAAGCATGTGGTCTTCCAAAGCATGTGTGAACATTTTTGTATTGTGCCTGTAATAGTGATCATGAGCATGGGTATGAAAGCGAAATGAAAAAGGGATATGGGAGGGAGGGTATGGAAAAGGGGTAATGATATGGAGAGTATGAATGACATGTGGGATATGAAGTAGATGAGATGGATGGACTAACCATGATCAAGGACATATGAAAGGGGGATGGAAATATGTAGGTGTATGGATGGAAAAATGGATGAACATGACAAGGACTATGGGATGCAAGATATGGATAGTATGTTAAGATCAAAAATGTGAAAGTGGATGGAGATATGTAGGATAATGTGTGAAGGATGCACAAGGGATATGGAATGTGCATATAGATGGATGAAAGGAAAGTGAAAGTAAAGATCAAAGATGGAAAAGAATGATGAATGGTAGATGGAAGTATGGAAGATATGTAAGGAAGAGTGGAATGGATGGAGCTTGCCCCTAGTGTAGAGTGCAAGTGGAAGAGGAAAAGTGAATGGATGGATAAGTGGAATTGGAAGACAATGGATACATGACAAGAAAATGAAGGGAGGACTCAAGCATCTAGTTACATGGATGGGATCCCTTGATATCTTTTCCTTTTTTCTTTTTTATTTCAAGGAATTTTGACTATTTTCTCATAGATGTTGGTAGGATGGTGAAAAGAAGGATTAAGGGGATTGGAAAATGGAGGTTAAGGACTTATGAAAAGGTTTATATTAAGGGGGTGGAGTGGGTGGGAGGAAGTCATGGTTGATGGATGCTAGGGTGGAAGACTTGTGAGTGAGTGGATGAAGGAGGTAGAAAGATCGTCATTGGCACACATCTTGAAGGGTGATGGAAATCAGGAAATTGTGGAGGATATGTAGGAGAAAGTTTGGATTTTGGGATATAGGGACCCAAAATGGATGTAGGGAATGATGGATTTAGGATGGTGGATTTTGGGGCATAAGGACCCAAAGTGGAGAGTGAAGATGGAAGTTTAGATGAGTTATGAATGAGGGAAGCCCTTGAATTAGCAAAATTGGATGTCATTTTGAATCTTTTTTTGAGATTCATTGCTACATTAAGTAGCTTTGGGATCCACAATTTTTTTGCATTTTTTATTTTTAGCCTTTGTGGGCTTTTAGTTCTATTTTGGATTGTATTTTTCTTTTCTTTGACATGTCTTTTAGAGGGGACATGTTGATCCTTAGGATTTTGTGGAATTTTGTCTTTATGCTCTTTTTCTTTGGCATTCAATTTGCTTCCATTGGCCATGGTATGGGTCCATGAAGATAAATGGGGTGGAGAGCTTATGGATGGTGAACACTGTAAGGAATTCAAGAATGTGTGCCTTTGTTGATATTTACTAGGACTATGAGGGGATGTAGTGGAAAACATGGATATGGTGGATGGATGTATGTAAGGAACCAAAATGGAAGGAAGGGATGAAGGGCTTGGTTGTGGAACATAAGGACCCAAAATGGATGGTAATGAGGAAGGAAGTGGACTACGGATATAAGGTCCCAAAATAGACTTGGAGTATGGAGGATGGGAACATTTGGGTGTGGATGCAGGAATTTTTGATTTGGAAGAAGTGGAAGGGATATCAACATCTTGAGACATTATTTCTTCAACGGGGTACTGAATAGTTTCAACACAAGATGTGAGTCCATGTGTATGGGGTTCATGAGTGGATTGGATAGGTATGATAGGGTCATGTGATGGAGTTATTTGATCTTGACATGGAGGAGTATTAGTGGATGGAGTGGAGGATTGGCAGATGCTAACTCTAGAGATGGAGTGGAATCGGTAATGTTTGTGGTACATAGAATGTCTCGATCTTGATTAGGAAGGGGATCGTGAGATGGACCAAGAGGGATAAATGAATCTTGAGGGATAAGGGAATGATAGGATGGAGAAATGCTCAGATCTAGAGCAAAAAAGATATCTATAATGACATGCTTTGGAGGAAGCTCTTGAGATGGAAGTGGGGGTATGACTTTGGGTGATTGGATCACTTTATTTTGAATTTTGTACTTAAACAAGAATTTAGGTGAGAAAAACTTATTATGAGGTGGGGATGATGTTTTTGGAGGATTAGGATTGTCTGAAGGTGGAAGTATGGGTAGGAGATTGGGATGATTTTTTTTGACATTAAGCTCAAAGTAGGAGGAATTGCATGGAGATTTGGGGTTGGATGGGACATGTGGTATGGAAGGTGGACTTTTTCTACTGATTTGCTAGGCTCAAGATAGAATTCTTTATTTTCTCAATTTCTTTGGCCACGACATTTCTGCTTGAGGCATTGTGTGGGCTATGAATGGAATCATATGTCATTGAAGGATAATGAGGTGGATTTCCCTTATCAAAGGTAGAAGAATAATGAACATGAGATGGATTATAATTGGATATGAAGTTATGAGGATGGATTTGATATGTAGGTTGAAAGGGAAATATAACTCTAGATTGCCTTTGAAGATTGTCAACCATTTGATTAAACCAATTCTTATCCATAGATGTTTAGATGAAGAGTGATAAGAGATTCGATGATGAATGGAATATGAACTTTGGATTAGGAACAAGTTTGGACTTTGTGTCGATTTGATTTGACTTGATTGGATATTGATTTGATCTGATTGGATTTGATGTGATATTGATATGATTGGATGAGGGTTTGATTTGATTTGATAAAAACCCTATGATATTTCAAACAAGTGAATGTTTGATTTGAATTAAAGTATGATGCTCATGAAAATGCTCATATGTCCAAAGTAGAAGATGTGATGCAAAGTTGAATTAGGAGAAGACGTGAATGAAATTAGAAAGATTGATTATGGAAGAAGATGTAAATGGATTGAATTAAGAATTGATTAGAAATTATTGAATTTGATGAGGAATTGGATTAAGAATCATGAGGATGAAGCATTGGATGAGGTAATTAAAGTGTGATGTGGATTATGTACCATGACTAGGATGAAGATTATGAAGTTAATTGAATAAATAGGAAGATGAGGAAATGATTTGGACGAATTAAGACTTCAAGGAATGGTTTGAATGATTAAGACAAGAGATGCATGAGGGTGATGACTTTGATGGAAAGAAGAAGCGATGTGAAATTGATGTGGACAACTTGACTAAGAGGACTTGAACCAAGACTTGTTTTTGTTGTTTTTTTTTTTTAAAATTTTTTTTTTTGAACTTTTTATGATTTTTATGTTTTATGATGTTTTTGGTTTTATCAAATTTGAGATGTAAAAGAAAAAAATGCAATATATACAAGACAAGTGTAGATGGTGTGTCCTCTTCAACTGGGGAGGGTTTCGAACACTCAAGAATGTCAAACACACCAATGATCCTATAAGGTTCCAATGAGGATGTACAAGTATCAACTAGAGGGTGTCCTTGATATATGCAAGGTACTTGAGTCCCCAACCTATAGATGAAAGAAAATATTGTCACACGGCTAGGTGGAGATGGTAACCCAAGTCTCCTCCTTTACTTCCCAAAGGTATAAAGTTCTTTGGGGCTTAGCCAAGAGTGACAAGATTTTACTTCCAAGAGAAGTGTCTTTCAATTCACCTCTCAATTTTTATACTCTACCAAAAAAATATAGTTGAGGTCATCCCAAGGGGTGATGAAATCCCCAAGCAGGCCTCCTAAAAAAAAAAATAAGACCACTTATTTCTTGTGCACCCAAGATCACCCAAAGGCATGAGGGGAGAGAATACATAAGTCACCTTGGGGTTTAAAAGACACTTGTTCTTTCCCAATGAAGCTTTAGGTTTTGTAATCTACTTTGAAGACACATGTGTTTATAGAATACAATGTTCTTTCCAATTTGAATTTTTCATCAACCAGAATGAAAAGCATGGATTCATCAACAAAAAAGTAAATCGCTCGTGAAAATAAGAAAATTGTTGAAAATGAAACCAATTCCCTTAAGTCATTCAAGATTGTGTGAATTCATTTTAAGTGCCAATCCCAAATGTTTGCTAGCCTAAGCATTCATGCCAATTTCCTTAGGCATTCAAGAGTGTATGAGTTCATTTTAAGCACCAAATCTAAATGTTCATTATCATGTTCTTTGATCCTTAAGAATTCAAGATTTTATGAGATTCATTTTAAACCCAAATTGAAATTTGTATCATAGCATTGTTCTTTGACCTTCACGCATTCAATAGTGTGTTTGATTTATCCAATTAAGTGTAACATTCATTCAAAGAAAAATGATTAGGCATTCAAGTTCATTCCTAAGAGTAATAAAATATTAAGAAAATGTGGGTAGATATTTCTAAAATGCTCCCATCTGCAAAAAGACAACTTGATTATCCTCAGAAGAAAAACTCCAAAATGAAGGCTTTAGTATGAATTTTTTTATTTTAACCTTTTTTGTTATTTTTTCTAGACATAAATAAGCTTAGAATGGCCTCACTCCTATGGAACCACCAAAAGTCAAAATGTAGGCAGAGACAACAAAATTCAGAGATGACAGAATAAAGAGAAGTTTGATATACCTGATACCTACACTTGTAGATTGTAGATGACAAAGTAGAGTTCAGAGACACCAAATTGTAGAGACGACAGAACTCAAAGATGATAAAATTTATAGATGACAAAACTAAGATTTATCAAAAAATACAAATGCCAAAATAGTTGGTCACCAAAAAAATACAGACACCAGTTTAGAGGCGGAGATGACAGTTTAGTGAACCACTAATTTTTAACCGCCCAAAATGTAGATGACAGAACAGGTTAGCATAGATGAAAAAATAGCATAGATGAAAAAATGTCAGAGATGATGGTTTAGTAGAGGCCCAGATGCTAAAACTTGGGTTTCATGCCAAAAAATAGCAAGGGCAGAGATGCCTAGCATCTATGCAAAAGCCAATCTTTAGAGACGATGAAACAAAGATGACATTTTTTTTAGCACACACAACAATGCACGGGTTTTTGGTCATGAGTTATGGTTTTTTACAACTTTTTTGAAGGGAAAACAAGGATGTGGGTCCCACTAGGCGTGCCAAAATGTATTGCATAAAAATGTAACAAAGGGAATAAACACTAAGAAACTAATGCCTATTCCTACATGTTCATGCAAACCTCAAATATGAAAGACAACATGTAAATGAGGATGAGATGAAATCAAAAGAGCTTAAACCATTCAAAATAGCACTAGTGCAAACCTCACAAAATCACCAAGTGTTGATGATTTCATTTTTGTGGGATGTGGTTGCTCACAAATCTTGTAGCATAACAATGGGCTAGATAGTGCTTTTATGAAATGAGGAGAGGGCTCTCCTTTTATAGGAAATGAGGTGAAACAGATGGTTGAGATTTAATGCAAGATGAAGTGCTGGGATCTCTTAGGATCAATGAGGTGTCCATGAGGTGTAGGCCAAGTGGACTCCATGTGGATTAGGGTTTTTGACCATTCAAAGGGGGGAAGATGCTCACACATGTGTGAGTAACCTTTGATGTGATAGGTCAATGACAGGTGTAAGAGGTGTGAGAAGCATGGCTTCTCACACATGTGTGAGACAACTTGATTCTCATGTGGAGGGGCGACAAACATGGAAGAGGTGTGGAAGGCATTAGGGGTGTGGGAAGCGTGAGTGTTTCTCACACATGTGAGCACAGACTTAGGATTAAAAGGGGATCAACAAGGTGATTAGGAAAAGTAAGTATGATTAAGTAGTGGGTAGGTTTAGAAGGATGGGTTAGGTTAGGAAAGTGAGGTTGGGTGAGGGTTAAAGTTAGGAGCCATGTGCTCAAATAGGATTAAATTTAATATTTAATTCCAAGTGGGATTGAAAGGGGTTAATTAAGGAAATGAAGTAATTTACTTAATTAAAGTGAATGGGTTAAGATGTTAGTGGGATGGGAGATAGAATAGGATTTAAATAAACCAAAGTTTATTTAAATCAAGGAAAGATGAATATAATTAAATAAATGTAAATTTATTTAATTAAAGCTAATGTAATTAAATAAATAATAAATATCTATTTAATTGGTTAGGATGAGGGTATTTGGACAATTTTAGGTGTCTACAATTAGGTTAATAATGTCCCACTTTGGCATTGATGGAAAAACATGTACCTAGGGTGGGTTGCATGCTGGTAGAATTTCTACCAATGGTTGTACTCAACACAATTTTGTGTGTCTACCTATCATTCCCTTATGGTATATTTATGAGTTTGTATTTCTTTTCTTTTGAGTTATTGATCATCTTATTCATTCTTCTTTTTATTTGTCATAATTATTCATCTCCCCTTATTATATTAAGCATATCCCTTTATTATGAGTAATCTCCTCTACATTGTCACCCCCCTTGAATTCACTCCCCATTGCATAATCAATTTTTGTCTCCTTTTATTGTGTGTCAACTCCTTATTTCATCATTATTTTTTCATCTCCCCCTTTTTTCATCAATGAAAAAGGTTATATAGCTTTTGTAGTGTTCAACTATGTCTTCCAAGTGTCTGGAATTTTGTAGAGTGTATGGGTCAGGTTGATAATCTCTAGTAGATGCTTGTCCATTTCTTTAATCATGCCTTTGGCACCTGACAATATTAATCCATCTACCTCATTGATATGGTCTTGAATAATACTTATCATAGGACACAAGAACTATTGTACTCCAAATAGAGTGGAGCTTCTTTCGTGTTGAATGGTAGTAATCTAATCGCGCACATGATGTTTTTCTTGAATTTGATTAGTGTAATTTCTTTGAGAGCTAGTCAATACGTGGAATTATTTTTGAGTGACCTATAGTGTTTTATGAATTCAAATTTGTCAAAAAGTTATGTGAGTCTAAGATCTGTTGGAGTATGAGAGTGATGTCCTTCAATAGTTCACTTGTAGTTTTCTTGTTTTCGATAAGTTATTGTAAGTGATCCTTAATCAATTACTTGATCTTGTCTTGCTCCTTCCTTTTGTTGAGAAAGCTTGTTCTATCAATGATGTTTATGTGCTTCAGAGTGTACTTAAGTTGATCAATAATATTGATATTAGTGTCACTTTACACATCACCAAACATTCTTGTGATCATTTTCTTTTCTTTGACCAGAGTGTGTGCCCTTTTCATTTGTAGGATTTCTTTCTTGATTTTAGTGAGATTTTTCAACAAAATATTATGTTGATTTAATTTTTCATCACTTAATTCTTGTATTCTTTTGGTATACATATACGATGTACTTTTGAATTGTCTCAGGATTGTCCACTTCCTAAGTGTTCCATTCTAATGATTCTCCTTCATCTTTAGAGCTTAAAGGGGAAGATAATGAGTATGGTGTCTTTCTCCTCTTCATATTTTTTCTTGATGATTGATCTAATTCTATGCTTCATAGTTGTAGCTTTCTTTTTTCACTTTGAGGCCTTGTAGAACTTTTGAATATCTCTTGTGCTTGACATTGGATTAGTTGATCAACACTATTCTTTGTAGCTTTGTCTCCATTTGGACTTGCTTTGCCTCTGTCTCCTTTCGTGATCTTAGGAGATGATATTTTCCCCTTTCATTATTTTGCTAATATACTCTTCTTAGTCTCACCTTCTTCTTGTCTTTCCTTATGTTGAGTTGTCAGAGTCACCTTTATATCTACCATCAGTTGTGTCTCAACCATCCTGATAAAACTAGTAAATACATGTGTAACAGTTGCATTGTGTACTTTAGCATATTATGAATTCCTTGGTGAGGTTAGAGTATTTAAGTTGATAGGTTCTTTTTCCACTTCTTCAATATTTCCCTCAACTTCTACTACTCTACTTGTTTTAATTGATGTAATAGTCTTCTTCTCTTCCTTTTCCTTTGGATCTAGTCTAGTTGGTGCCTTTGTTTGATTGGTTGACATCCTTACCCATATTACTTCCTCTTGGTCTATTATCTTTTTCCAATTTTTTATTTCCTTTTATAAAAAACCATTTCCCTTCTATTGTGACTAATGCAACATTTTCTTGGGTTAGAAATTTATTAATGTGGGCATTTGTGTAGGTCTATATATCTGCTGGAGTAAATCTTAGTTTGACTTTTGTTAGTGTATCATTTATAATATTTCCTAGTTGCATAATACTGATTTTCCATTTACTGAATCTTATAACATCAAGTAGTTCTTTTGATAGAACCTTCTTCATCAACCTTGGTGTCTTCCTATAAGTCCTCATGCTGACTAGTATTGTACTTATGACACTATTTTGTTCTCTCTCACTTGTAAGTGCATATTTATAGATTATTGTATTGTAGTTTCAATTGTTCATTATATCATTCAATATGTTTGTAATGGATAGTGGAGGAGTGGGATTATCCTTTCTTACCTATTTGACAACTTTTGCATTAGATCTTTGTTGTGCAAGTACAAGATTCTCCTTGACCACTTCTTCTTCCTTCTTCTTCTTGTTTTCATAATCCTCACTAGACTCTGGTTTAGGTGAGGTGGTTTCTTTCTCTTTTGTGGTCATTATTTCCTTTCTCATGTTTCTTCTTCTTAGGGTTTGTGGTCTTGGTATCAGTTGCCTTCTTCCTCTTTCTTGATCATTTGTCTTCTCTCTTTTTTTCTTCCTTGTCCTTCTCAATTCTAGCTATTGTATTTATTCTCATCATACTGGTGTCACACACTAGTAGCATTTTATCAATAAGCATAGATAGTATAAGTTCAACAACTTCTTTTATTTTTTATTTTGTTACCTCATACTAGAATGCCATGAGCTAGTGAGTTGGGCTTCATTTTTTTGATCATACAATGATCAATGTTGGCTAGGAAACATAATTCATCCATGTATTCTTCTACTAAGATAAATGGTATTCTCTTTCTTTATTCTCAATATATCCCTAAACCTATTAAAACATCTCTTAAATTGAACATCTTTATCATTACCCATCATCATGTGTGCTTTACAAATTTCTTCACAAATGGGTTTATCACTTAGCCACATAACTTGATCTAGTCTAGGATTTCTCTCATGAAATAAAGGAATATAGATACCAAAAGAGCCCCAAACTTGAATGGATGTACCTTAGGGTTTTCCTTAATCTTTTTCAAGTTCAACATCGATTGTTCATTGAACCATCCAACTAGGTCGAGTGGCACACCCTGAAGAATGATTTGGTAGGCTATGTGTACCACTTCACATGCCACAATGTTGACTTTTCTTGAGAATTAAACTCTTTAAGAATTTTCATTACCATAAATCTCATTCTAGGGTCAGATATTTCTTCTATGACTAATGTTCATCCTTATTTCTTTTCTCCTGTCATTATGACCACTTTATCAAGTGTTGCCTTGCCTAAATTTAGCTTTTCTCTAGTGCTATTGAGTCATGTTACCCTGAATATGACTCCTTTTTCATTTTTTAGGGTTTTTCAACCATATGTAATTCATGTATACTCTTCTTAGTAAAATTTTTATCTATTCTTCCTAGATGAATAGGAAGTTCTATCACTTTGTGTAGGGTTTTGTTCAATGGGTGTTGTTTATCTTTCATCATTCTTCTATCTTTTAGAAATGTCAAGAATATTGCATGAATTTTATCGACTTTTAGTTCCACAATTTTTGCATTTAGGTATGCACTTACATCTTCCACTAGTAGAGCATCTGCAAGAAAATGAGGATAGTGTTTCTACCTAATTCCTCGCATCTCCTTTCAGTAAATGACTCTATATGCTAATATTGATATTTATTTGTTGCTAACGAGCCTAATTTTTTGAATGCTTTCCATCATGATACCACTCTATTTAGTTTGTTGATTGTGTTGAGTGTGGTCTTGTCACTTGTAGGTTTAGAGAGCTTCATGGTGGTAGGGATGATGCTCAATTGGTCAACTAGGCTTTCTTGATTTAGTTTAGGCATAAGAGCACAATTAACAAAGTAATTGATAAATATCTCCTTGCCCTATTTATATCCTTTAGCTTTGTCATTAGGTTTCCACTAATGAGAAATGGTAACTCTAGTGTTTACGTACCTATCTTTTTATAATTAATGTGGGAGGTTTGTACACGAACAATTGTATTCACAATGTTATCCTTTCTTAACACACGATTCTTATGCTTGTATTCTTCCTTCTTCTAACAATTTTGAATAGGGGTTGATCTATCATTAATTCTTTGATGTGCAACCCCTTCTAAGCTAGGACAATCTTAGTTTTCCATACAAGTTTCACTTACAATAGGTGACCTCTCAACTTCTTTGGGCTTGACCTATTTGTCTTCATTTTCCTTGTCCATATGTTGTTGAAGCCCTTTCTAACTTCCTCTTTATCCAAAAACTCATTTTTCCTTTGTTGTCCAAGTTTTGGATTTAGGCTTCTTTCATCAAACTAAAATCATTGGTAACATGCCCTATCTTGTTGCAGTAGTAATAGATCATGCATGTTCCTCTCCACTATCTTGAGTAGTTCCTTCAATTGGTTTATGTTTGTTGGTGATCAACCATATGTCCTATGTTCTCACATGGTGAGTATATGGCTGTGCTAGATCTATTGTTCCAAGTGGACTTATTGGTTCTCTAAGATTTTTGATTCATGCATAGTCTTGATCTATATATCTCATCCTTGTGTCCATAATTGTTACAAAAGTAATAGTAACCATCAACTCTTTTCTCTTGAGTGTGAGATTTACACTCCTAAGAAGAGTGACCATACCTATGCTAGGTGTTGTAATTCCTATGCAAGGTGTGTTGCATGTTGGTTGCAACCTTTTTGTACTAGCATGTATTTGAGGTATGACCTATCTTACCATAGCAATGACAAGTTGGTTTCATAGGTCTCTTTCCTTTAGACAATATTTTTGCTCATCTATGTTTGGTCAAGGTTTTTATCTAGGATGCCTCTCCTAATTCAATCCTTCTAATTCCATAGCCAAGAGTGGTTGTGTCATTTTTTTCCTTTAAGTTTTAAGTTTCTCATCTACCTTCTTGGAGGTGTCATTGAACCTTCTCAACTTCTCATTTTTGTCACTAGTTTCTCTTTGTTCCTCCATTAGCCTTTGAATCTATTGATCCTTTTTGTTAGATGTTTTATTCTTTTTCTTTCTTTTCTTCCATGGCTTCACTTAGTGCTTTTTCAGCTTTCTCAAATATTTGCACTCCATCACTTTTCTTCTTTTTGTGCTTGAATTAGTCATTCTGATGCTTCTTCTAGTTCTTTCTTCAATTTGACAATTGATGTGCTCAACTTTCTCAACTTCTTATTGTCATACATAATTTCTTCAAACCCATGAAATCTAGTTCCTCCACTTTCTCAATGATTTCATGACTCTCATTGAGATTATTCACAAGATTCTTTTATTTCACAATGGACTCCTTAAGCTTCCATTTCAGGTCTCATATTATGTCAAGTGATTCTTTGTATAACTATATGTACTTCATGGCTATTGGTTGATCTTCCCTCAAGTTGTGGGGCTTTGTACTTTCAAGTTTCATGCTCTAATACCAATTGTTGTTCCCAACCGATACTAAGGTGGGGTGAATCAGTAGTGTTCACAAAACTAGCTATTTTGTTTATTATTTCAACTATGCTTAATGCAAATCGGTTTATGCTAAGAAATCAGATAAATGTTGTAAGATAAAATTATGTAAAAGCACACACAAAAGAGCATATTAATTAATACAAAAAATTTATACATAGAAACCCTCAATGGGGATAATGTACCCACTAGCCTTTTACTATAGATAAAAGGTTTCCATGTTAAGAGCTATAACTTATTCCTTTTGAGAACACATCTTGTTAGGAATGTTTGTAACCTATTAGGATTAAAACTAATCTATTAAGGCTACCTTGTTAAAGGATTTAACACTCTTTGTTAAAGGATTTAATCATATGCTTACAATAGAAGCTTTCTTTGTTAGGAGCTTACAACTTTATTACAATGGTTAAAGAGAAATCAAATGTGATCTATAAAAAATTTCACTTATCTTCTTGGTCAATCTCTAGTACCTTCAAGATATCTTGATCTCCCCTCACCTGATCTCTAAACTTTTTGATCTCCCTTGTATTGCTTTGCCTTTCACTCCTCATCTTTCCCTTGCAATATATGCTATTGCCACAGGTTCACAAAATGTCTCTTTTCTTTTCACCCTTTTGCTTAAGGACTCCCATTTTTTGTTCAATAATTTTCTTTCTCTTCCCCTTTATGTGTGAAATTCTATCCTTTGTTCTTCTATTCTTAAGCCCCCTCTTTTCCATCCATGTATTCCTTTTTCATCCACATACACACACACAAAAATAAATAAATGAATTAGTTAATTCACCTCTTTTCTATGGTTGTAGAAACCCTCGGAGAATTTCCTACTCAAATCAATGAATTAAAATATTTGACTTGAAATTTTAAGTAGATCATGAGTGACTTGTGACACCTATGTTGTAGGATCTAGAGTGGTGGTGTTGTGAATGTAGCTTGGGTATCATCTTGATTCATCTTCTCTTATTGTATTTTGTCATTCTTGTGAGAGCACTAACTAAATTTGATTTCTCTCCATACCTATTCTGTTATGTCATTGTGGGTACTCCTCATATTAAATGGATAGATTCAGCTTAGTCATGTTCTTCCTTGCGGGATGGTGGAGATATCTACCAATACTCAAGAGTTGTATACTCCTTGATGAATTATCAATAAATGAAAACACACTTATGCTAACTATCCTTATGTTAATGTGACCGGTTGGGTCAAAAGAGGAGCCATCTTGGATTCTAAAATTGTACGTAAATTTTTAAGAACCCTTCTTCTTGTTTATGTTATCAAAGTTTCTTCTATTCAAGAAGTAAGAGCAATGCTTAAAAATGATCTGACACTTGATGGTCTAGTTGGTCAGTTGACTACATTTGAGTTTAGCAATCATGAAAATATTATGGTTACCATGGGAATTACTTTTAAGTCTTCACTAACCATCAACAATTCAAAGAATGAGAAGAAGATCAAAGAAGAATGTGAGTCTAAAACTGAAGATAATCTAAATGATATTGAAGCATTTCTTGCAAGAAGGTTATCAAGAGATAAAGGTAAATACAAAGGTAAATTGTCCTTGATCTATTTTAAATGTAATAATGTTAGCCATTTTGCTACTAAATTTCCTGATAGAAGAAATTCTAATAGTAATGATAAAAATGACAAGAAAGATTTCAAGTATAGGAAGAAATGGATTTGCAAAGACAAAGGAAAGAAGTCATTCTACATTATTGAAAAAGAGCATACCGAGTCAAGTTTTGATGATGACATGGAAGTAGTTGAAATGGTCTATGTTGCAATCAAGGAAGATCCAAATGATGAAAGGTATGAGAATGAAACTATGTTTATTTTACATTTTACTAACAATGACTTGTGGATTATTGATAGTAGTCTTTCACATCACATGATTAATTATCTAAGTAAGTTTGATAAATTTGAAGAAATTGGTGATGGTGGAACTATTAAGTTTGGTAGTGATGTTCCATATTCAGTGAAAGATAAAGGACCACTAATTCTATAAGATAAGATTATATGTGATGATAAATATTGGTTTCAAGGGCTTAGA
This sequence comes from Cupressus sempervirens, assembly GCA_028749045.1. Classification (NCBI taxonomy): domain Eukaryota; kingdom Viridiplantae; phylum Streptophyta; class Pinopsida; order Cupressales; family Cupressaceae; genus Cupressus; species Cupressus sempervirens. The sequence continues at coordinate 167,454,807 of CM053793.1, read as the reverse complement.
TATAATATTTGGAGTGTATCACAATTAAATAACTCAAGTCACAAGCTAGAATTTGAGAGAAGGAAGGTCAGGATCTTTGATGATGAAGGTAGTTTGATTGGAACATGAATACAAACAAAAGATAACTTATTCTGCCTTGATCCTATAATTGAGACATGCCTATTTGCTAGATTTGAGGATGTGTTGTTATGGCACAAAAGGTTGTGCCTGTAAACTTTGAAAATATGGTGAAAATTAGTTGAAAGAAAAGAGTAAGACACTTACTAAATCTGCAAAAGCATCTAAATGCTATGTGTAAAGAATGTCAGCTTGGTAAGATGAAAAGTTTAAGATTTTCTAGCAAGGTATACACTTCAAATGATATTATTGATTTTGTGCATATTGATTTATGTGGTCCAATTAGAATTGGCAGTTACTATGGTGATAGATACTTTATATTGTTTGTGGATGATTATTCAAGGATGATAATTGTAATGTTCATGAAAGTGAAATCACATCCTTTTGATATTTTTAAGTGGTACAAAGAAAGTGTTGAAAAGAAAAGTGGTAAATCTTTGAAATGTTTAAGATCTAATAGAGGTGGTCAATTTATGTCTTTTGAATTCACTAAATTTTTTGTTGAGAATGGTATCAAAAGAAACTTATCTACATTGAGGACACCAGAATAGAATGGTATTACTAAAAGGAGAAATAGATCTATAATGGATTATATAAGTACTTTAATAATTGAGAAGAAGGTATCTCATATATTCTAGAGAGAAATAATCAGTATTATTGTTTATATTCTCAACTGAGTTCAATTGAAGAAAGAAACAAACAAGATGCCCTATGAGTTGTGGTATGATCATACATCGAATATAAGTTATTTCAGAATGGGTAGAAGTAGGTGTTACATTAATAAAGATAAAAGGAATGGTAAACTTTATGTTAAAAGTGATGACAAAATAATTCTTGGTTATTCATCCACGAGAAAAGCTTACAAATGTTTGAACAAGGCTACTAATAAGATGATTGAAAATGCAAATACTAGGTTTGATATGTACCACATACTAGAATTTGTCAATCATAGACCTATATAATATTTGATTCACCTCAACTGAATTATCATTCTTTGACAATTTATGTCCTATCACCATAGGTGTATTTACTGGCTTAGAATCTTCCAATCCAAAAGTTTTTAGCATCTCCTTTGCATACTTTGATTGAGTGATATATATACCATATTTCATCTGATGTACTTGCAAACCCACAAAGAACTTGATCTCTCCAAACATAGACATCTCAAATTCTTGCTTCATTTCATTTGCAAAAGCCTTACATAAAGTATCTTGACCTCTAACTATGATATCATCAACAAAAAATTTAAATAATAAAATACCTTTTTCTTTCTCTATCTTCAAGTATAGATTATCGTTATCATCAGTCCTCTCAAATCCAATCTTCACTAGATAATTATGTAGTCTCCTATACCATGCTCTTGGTGCTTTCTTCAAACCATATAAAGCTTTGTGTAGTTTACATACCATATTTTTATTGTTAGAATCAACAAATACTTCTAGTTGTTCTATATAAACCTCTTCCTCCAATATACCATTCAGAAATGTAGACTTAACATCCATTTGATAAACTTTGAAACCTTTGTATGTGGAGTAAGCAAGCAAATTTCTTACTCCTTCCAATCTTACAACAAGAGCAAAGGTTTCTCCATAGTCTATCCCTTCTTCTTGCACATATCCTTTACAAACTAATCTTTCTTTTTTCCTTATGACTTCACCATTTTCATCTAACTTTTTTCTATATACCCACTTGGTGCCAATCACATTTTTATCTTCTGGTCTAGAAACTAGAGTCCAAGTCTTATTTTTCTTAATTTGTTCAATCTCTTCTTCCATGTCTTTACTCTAGTCCCCATCTTCTAAGGCATCTTTCACTATTTTAGGTTCTTGCATGCTTAGTAAACATGTATCAATTCTCAACTTGTTCCTTTTCATAGGTCTATCATCTTTGTCTCCAATGATTTGTGCAGTAGGATGATGTCTCTTGACATACTTAAAAAATCTTGGTTCATCTCTACCTTTTACATTTGGTCTCTCAACTTTTCAATCACTATGTACATCTTTGTCAAGTAGTTCAACATCTCTTTCATGTACACTAATTTTAGAATTAGAATGTGCCTCAACATCATTTTGTAACTCGACACTTAAATGTAGCTTGGTTCCTGAATGCAACTCGACATTCATAGTATGTGACTTCGCAGTCACTTAAACTTGCTATTGGTTTGCAACTTGATTTAAAACATCTTCATCAGTAGTCTTACCTTCATAAAAGTATATAAATTATTTGGATTCTTCTAGTTCCTTCATAGGTTCAGCCTTATATACTTTTGTATACTCATCAAATTTTACATTTTCACTTTCCACAACTTTGTTAGTGTTAGTATTTAAATAATTATCAGCTTTACTTCTTATGGAATAGCCAAAAAATATTCCCTCTTCACTTTTTGCATCTAGTTTAACATTCCTAAAATCTTTGAGAATATAACATTTTCTTCCAAATTCCTTAAAATATTTTACATTGGGTCAGTATCCATACCATAGTTCAAAAGGTGTTGAATGAGTACCTTTCTTGACTTGTACACAGTTGAAGGTATAGATAGTTGTACTTACAGCTTCTCTCCAATATTTCAAAGTAACATTTTTCTCCATCATGAGTTTCCTAGCATTGTCCATTATAGACATGCTCCTCCTTTCAATAATTCTATTTTGTGGAGGGGTTCTAGGGGCAGATGTATGTATTTTGATTCCTTTTTCATTACAAAACACCTCAAACTCATTTGATGTAAATCCTTCTCCTTTGTCATATCTTAAACATTTCAAACTTTTATGTGTTTCCTTCTCAACTCTTGCCAAGTGCCATTTAAACATTTGGAAAGTATCAAATTTATGTTTTAGAAACATAATAGCCATCATTCTACAATAATCATCAACAAGTAACATAATGTACTTATCTCCTTTTTAGCTTTACACTTCAATTGATCAACACAAGTCAATATGAACAATCTCTAATATTCCTTTTGAGGTATGAGTCTTACTCTTAAAACTTGACTTTTTCATTTTTCTGAACTAACATTGTTTGCAAATTATATTGTTAGGCTTCTTGAACTTAGGCAAACCTCTGACTCTATTGACATATCAGTAAAGTTTGTTATTAGTGACATACACTTATTCAGATTGTAAGTATCTACCAAGCTTATTGTATAGTCAACAATGTTAACCAAGTATTTTCAGTTGTCACCAAGTTTTATAGTTGCTATCAATTCCTTTGGTCAAATTCCAGTGTATACCAAGTAGTTATAGTTATTGTGAAGATCAACAGTGTAAACTAAGCATCTCAGTTTATGCCAACTTTACCAATGCAAACCAAGTTGTGTAGTAGTTACTGAGTTCACAATTGATATGATTCTAGTCTAGTGTTGATCAAGCTACTCAGTGTTAACCAAGTGACTCAGTTTATACCAAACTATGTAGTGGTAACCAAGTGATTTAGTTTACATGACAAGTTTCACAGTATTTTTCGAGTCACTAGTGCAAACTAAGTTCAAGACTACTTGGAAGTGATTAGTATGGATTGAGCTTCTACATCTACCAAGTACATGATGATGCTAAGCATTAACAGTGCATGCCGAGTATCATAACCTCATTGAGTTAGTCTTCAAAACCTGAGTGTCTACATTTGAGCTGACTTTGTAATATTAGTGGAAGCTTGTATTGTGGCTAACTTTGTAATTGTATAATTGGACTAGTGTATATGTAATGTATTGTATCACATCCAATAAATAAATGAAATGCATAAAATTAATAAGGACGTAATGTGATAATTAGAGAAGAGTAGAAAGAGAAAATTACAAAGACTACAACCATATAAGGGGCAAAAAAGATTCATCTATCATAGCAAGGTAATTTGTACACTCAAAGGAATCTCATTCAACAAACTAAGTTACAGATCAAAGATCAGCTATTTCTTCATCCTAAGAAGTGGATCAGTCAAACCCTTTAACAAGGTAGACCTAACAGTCTTATGCAAATCTCTTTACCAAGTGCATACTTTATTGTATATTTGTGAACCCTCTAACAAGGTGGACCTATTAGTCCTTATTGCTCCTAACAAATTAGATCATTAGAAGTGATCAATGTAAGCCTTAACAGTGTAGTACTAAAGCTTGTGGGTATCATCCCCACCCCAGTTTTACTTTCTATTTGGAAGGTTTGTGTTGTCACAAAGGTTTGCACCCTCTTCCAAAGTTTTTACCTAAGGACAACCTTGTGAAATATGGAAACAACCTCCAAGTTGTGGGACTTGAAATGTGAGGTTGAGTCTTCAGAGAAGGCTGAATTTCTTTACTATCAGGGTGGACCTAACTACTCTTGGAGAGGAAAAGGGAGAAGGAATGTGTGAAAGAAAATCTACCTCCTCCAACCTGAGGGGGTGATGCACCAAAATAGAGTGTTCAAACCAATTTTCCTATACATGCACTATTGAACCATCATGACACCAAAAGATATACACATTTAGACTTTCTTTAATCTAACAATCACATGCAGATCAAAAAACCCAAATAAATGACACAAATAAAGAGAGGATTCACTTATATATCATTCATTGGCCAAAAGAGATATAGTCATGCAAGATTAGAGATCTCTACGATACACCAATAAGAGGCAAATAGTTCTTGCACTTCACATCAATGGCTGAAGGAGATAAGAATGTCATATGGTTTAGAGGCAAAGAGAATTTACAGTGAAATTGTAGAGTAATATCAGAGATGTCAGAGAAGAGTCGACTGAACCAAAATCTACAAAAATTGCCTTTATAGCTTAGGCATAACTGAGATATTCTCTAACTGAAGTTACCCCACAACCACTGCCATTAAGTCTTGCTAAGGATCTAGAGAAAATTTGATCTAGGTATAGATTTAGATACAATGAAACCTGATATTTGTTGAAATAGGGCCTTGAGAGAAATGACGCCATTAAACCATTCTGACCAAATAGATGGATAAACTGGGGTAGTGGAGTGTTCTCCTTTGTTCACTGAGTTCAACATTCATTTGAGAGTGGTTGGCATTGATCATGAGGATCAAATTGCACAAAAAAACTCGATCTCCTTTGTTTCTAGCTCGCGAATCAGAAAAGTTAGCAAGTCAACCAAACTCTACCACCAGGATGAGCCACATGGGCCAGTAGTCTTTCAATTTTCTGCCACCTTGCAAAGTCTCCATGCGATTGACCACATCTAACTGACTAACTGAGCCACCTTTTTGAAACCCTGACTGTGATGTCTTCCAATTACCAGCCTTAACTGCCAACACTAACTTCAGCATTATCTCCCCGGGCCTGCAAGGACACATGTCCTTCAGGCACTTTCTTGCAATGTTTAACTTCCTTATATCTCTAGAATGTAGTAAAGTGTCAATTATTGATCTCAATAATATCAATGATCATGAAAGATCCTCATTACACTGTACCTACTCCACCAAATTTTTTGGGCCCATGAACACTTAGCACAACCTGGCATCCAACTCAACAACCTAGCGCCACCTTGGTATCACCCTGCAGCATATGGAACAAACCTGACAACACAAGGACACACGGCAGTGAGGCACTTGCCTGCATTCCTTAACATCGCTGCATCTTCATATTGCAGGCAAGCGCCAGCCCTTGATCTCATTACATCGGATGGTGTTCATAAAAAGTGCCCTCTGAACCTTTGTAAATATCCACTATAACATCACTAGGACATGTGTCACCAGGGTGCTTGTTCGCATTGTCAGAATGTCTAACAAAAGATAAAATGCGGGAAAGTGGGTGCAACCCACAAAAGAAGATGGACCCACTTACCATGCGTAACAAGGGGGCTTCCCCATATTATGTAAAGGTCATGCATCTTGAGGATGCGAGAAAGCACCCACCATCGATCATGAAAGATCTGACGGTGCAAAAAATTGTGGGCCCGCAAAAATAACTTAGGGAAAGAGGAAATACCATAGAGTTTTAAATGTTTTATTTTTTGATATTTCCATGCATTTAAATAATATAAAAGGTGGTAAGTGGCCATTGGGAGGGATCAAGTGTTTGAATTCAAATTTTGGTGGAAGGTAGAATAGGTAACACTTCTGGCGACTCAGAGGGGACGCAAGCTAGCTATGCGTATGAACAGTGGCCTTATGCATCCATTGGGCCATAGAGTCATAAAAAGATGTAGATCAATGCACTATGAAGCCCTAACCCTACCTCTACAAGAGAAAAACACTAAAAACTCTGTCTCTACAACTCAGCAAAACACATGTACTCGTGCACTTCTTGGAAAGCTGGAGAACAATAGGAAGAAAACTAAGCTACCTATGTACATGAAACCTCAATCCCTATTAGAAACATGGTTTGAGATGGATCCCATTGATTGGGATAGGCAAAATTTCACCACCAGGCTTGTTTAATTGAAAAGCATTGGGCTTCTTGCAACTAACAATCACATAGGGGCCACTCCATAGTGCATCAAATTTTGAGTATCTTCTGAGTTTTGCCCTGTCTGCATCCCATTTCAAAACTAAATCACCTTCTCTGAAGATTCTGATGCTAGCCTTCTTTTCAAATCTCCCTTTCACCTATTGTTGATGTGTTTCTAGGGTCTATATGGCCTGACTTCTTTTCTCTTCCAACTCCATTAGCTATGCCATTCTTACTATCATGGCATCATCTTCAATTAGCTCCAGCTGATGAGCTAGTTCTAAGGATGGGAATTCTAATGAAATTGAAAGCCTTTCTTCTCTTCCATATACCAACATAAATGGTGAATTTCCTATTGACCTCTTAGGTGTTATTCTGTTAGCCCACAGTGCAGTCCTCAACTTTTGATGCCAACACCTCTGGTTATCCTCTATAGTTATTTTCATAATCCTAATCAAGTTTTTGTTGGATGACTCAGCCAAACCATTGCCTTGAGGATAGTAGTTTGAGGATGTGCTCAAGTAGATATTATGGTCAACTGCCCATGCACAAATATGAGCTCCTAAAAAAGATTTTGGATTATCTAAAATAATGTTTGAAGGGGCACCAAACCTAGTCACAATTTTGTCAAGGAACTCAACGATTGAAGATTCTATGGCATCCTTCAATGCAACTACCTCTATCCATCTAGTGAAGTAATCTATAGCAGCTAAAATCCATTTGTGACTAGAACTAGAAGAAGGATTGATAAGGCCTATGAAATCCAATCCCCATTGAGCAAAAGGCTAGTCCACCTGAATGGGATGAAGAGGAAGAGCTGGAAGATTTTTCTTACTAGAAAAGAAGGCACATTTTTCACACTTCCTCACATACCTATGACAATCATGGAACGGGGATGACTAGTAGTAACCAACCCTCATGATCTTCATTGCAGTTGTCCTTGCTAAGAAGTGACCACCATCAAGACCATCATGAAGCTCTTTGATCATCCTTTCAGCTTAGTCTATGTCAATGCATCTTAATAGGGCTCCATTAAAATATTTCCTAAAAAGGATACCATCAACTATGACATAAGGAATTGACTATAATCTATACTATCTCCTTTTAGTTCTATCTAATCCTTGAGGATATCCATTGCCTAATAAGAAATTCTTCATATCATCCATCCAATTCCTTGGGTCATCATTTCTTGCTTCTTGTTGTTCTATTAGTATCATATTGACTTCTTCATCTAATTCCTAACATGCTATCATCTATTTACACAACCCCTTCCCTCTTACCAACTTGGTGATCTGGATGTCAACGTCATATTCCATTACTTTAGTAATCCAACTAGCTCTCTTTTCAGTAATATCTTTGCTCAAAAGGAAATCCTTCACACTCACATCGGGTACTAATAGATGAATTTTATTATGAGACATGAGGTGTCTAAATTTCTTTAAAGCTCTGATGACTACAAGGAATTGCTTCTCTACATAGCTATATTTTTCTTCATACTCTTTAAGCCCTTCACCAATGAAAGCTATGGACTAATCTTCATCTTTATCATTTGTTTCAGTCAAGACAATAGAAATGCTTCACTCACCACCAAGGGTATAAACGATAAAATTCTTCTCAAAATTTGGATTAATGAGAGTAGGGGCTGAGGCTATGGCTACCTTAATCTCTTCAAAACTTTCCTTCCCTTCCTTGGTCCATGCAAATACCATACTTTTCTTGAACATAGCCGTAAGGGGTTTTACCATGATAGCAAGATTAGGGGTAAATGTTCTCACAAAATTTATCCTACCAAGGAAACTTTGCAACCCTTTCTTATGTTTAGGAAGAGGGAGAGAAAGTATTGCTTTTGTTCTTTCTGGATCAATGGTTAAACCATCCTCAGATACAATGTGTCCTAATAATTTTCCTTGATTGGTTGCAAAGACACACTTGGTTGGGTTAAGGGATACCCCAAACACTCTACACCTTAAGAACACCTATCTTAAATGATCAAAATAATCTTCTACATTCTTTGAATATAGTGTGATATCATCAAGATAAACTAATACAAACTTTCCAATCACATTTTTGAAGGCCATCTCCGTTGCCTTCTGAAATGTAGCACCTACATTGGTTAGCCCAAATGGCATCTTACAATAAGCATAGGTACCCCATTTGGTAGTGAATGCAGTCTTATACTTATCAAACTCTTTGACCAATACTTGATTGTAACCAAAAAATCTATCAAGAAATGAAAACCTCTTTGAACCACTGACCTTGGACAAAATCTGCTCCATGGAAGGGAGAGGATGGTGATCTTTAAGGGAAGCTTGGTTAGGGTCCCTAAAGTCCACACACAATCTAATTTCTCCATTCTTCTTCCTAATAGAGACAAGGTTTGTGACCCATGACGAGATCCTGGTGGGGAAAATTATATTGGCCTCAACCAATTTGGATAGCTCTTTTCTCATTAAGCATTCAATCTTGGGATTCACTAGCCTCTATTTTTGTCTTACTAGTTTGACATTATCAATTAAATCTATGGCATGTTGAAACAACCTTGGGTGAAAACCCTTTAAATCATCATATGTCTAGGAAAATACATCATTAAATTCTTGACATAGATGAATAAAACTTTCTTGCTCAATCTCAGAACATACCTTCCCCATGTTTAAGAATTTTCCACTAGCAACCATGACTGAGATGAGGTTGTCTTCATCAGCAGCTAGGTTCATGACTCTACCTCTTTCTTTGTCATTAGGATTGAAAAAACTCTCTAAGGTAATGAGACCCTTAGCCAATTTCTTGGAACTAAGATTAATGATTTGATCACCATACAGATCCTGCAATCTCGACTAGTTTTTATCTAAAAAAATTTCTTCATTCTGCAAGAAGCTTACAATTTGTTCATTAGATTCAAACACTTGCCAATAGATGTTGTTTTCAAGGATGGTAGGCCTTACTACTATTTTGATTTGTTTCTTCTTCTTCTCCTCAAGATTCCCTAGCACATCATGAGATAAACCTATTGCTGCAAGCCTATTAGCATGCCTATTTTCTTTTCTAGAGATGTTTTAAATATTAAATGCATTGAAACCCTCAAGAAAATCCTATACCCTATGTTTATAAGACTTGAGAAAACTGTTCTTGGTGATATTCTAATTTCTCACTTGATTAACCACCAACTCACTATCTCCATATACACTTAAATCTTGAATTCCTCTTTTCTGAGCAAGTAGGAGACCTTGAACCAAGGATTCATACTCAGCCACATTATTAATGCAACTGAACTAGAGCCTAAAGGAGAAGTAGTACCTTACTTGTGTAGGATAAATCAACATCACACCAGCCCCTAATCCATTCTTATTCCTCGATCCATCAAAGTACATACTACATACCCCACTCACATCTTCTTTAGTCTCCACAAGATTGGGAACTAGAGCATCCTTCTCTAATATACAATATGTACCGAGACCAATCTCAAGGGTTTCTAACACAGGATCAAATTGATATGCATTAGCCCATTCATCTAAGAGAAAATTAGGTATCTCTACTAGGGAAGTAGTAGGCTCCTTCATTATGTCATTCTCATCCATTTCTAGGATAGTGCAATTCATGTTGATGAGATTAGGGGTGTAGGGTTCAGTATGATGGAGGGCTAGAGGCTCTACTCTAATTGAGGCTTTGGTCCCATATCTTGTTCTAAAAGGCATATATGATCAATCAGAAGATATATAACCACCTATTTGGGTAGTGAAGTCTCTTGATAGACAGATGGAAAAATGTGGCTTGACTTCAGCAATGGATATATCTTGAGTTACAGTACAACTAGGGCATGCATGTAGGGCCATTTCCACATTCCTAAGGATCCCTATAGTCTTGACAATACTACCATCCAACTATAATACATCCCTAACAATGGGCTCATATCTCATTTCCAAGGCATCAACAACACACCTAGGCATCACTAAACTACTAGCCCCTGAATCAATCATGCAATTGTGGACTAGTTTACCCCCTATAATTAGAGAAACAAAAAATGGAGGGGGTCTAACCTTTTTACTCATTTCTTCCTCCCTTGATGTTTGTACTAAGCTTGTGGCACTTTCCATGCTGGGTGGCTGATCCTTTGGTTCAATACTTTCCAATTCTTGTTGTACCAACCTCTTTTGCATGGGTATAGTAGCAACAACATCCCACATGGAAATATTCACATTTTTCTTCTTCATTTGTTCTACCACACTGAATGGAATAGTAGGTACTTTGGTAAAAGCCTTGGGAGCTACATTTGTAGGGGGTTGAGATGGAACAACCTGAGGATCACTTACATCCTTTTTGCCATTATTTTGCCTTTTCTGCTGAAAGGTATTTGATTGATCATTTTCTGCTTGTCCATGAGGTATTACATTTGAAGTTGAGGCCTGATTGGGAGCATGAGGGGTAGTATCTTTAATAGCTCATCTTTTTCTCCTAGTGTTGTGAGCAATGGAATCCTAGTTTACATTACAATGCTCCGCCACCTGATGATTCATAAAGCAACAATCACCTTGTCCTTGCATATAGAACACATCTTTAAATTAGTCTTCCTTGTATGATTTTCTTGCTACAGGCTCCTAGATGGTCAAAGCCATAAAGGATTTAGCCTTCTAACACATACAAAAGGTGTAGGAGTGGTTACAGGAGGGACAAAAATCCTGATCTTGGGCCATGATGTTTTGAGAAACTATGGCCTTGCTTTGGTTTACATTTGAGCTTGAAGCATGGCTATTCTACCTATTCTAATCAAAAGAATTGTTCCCATAATTATGATTTGGAGGCCTACCACTATTTAGAGTTTGATGTTGCAATTGATGAGCCTTACTACTTTGAGCTTGTTGTCTCTCTAAAGTCACCACCTTGTTGCTCACTTTCTACATCATAGCGAAGCTATCCTCCAGCTTCTTCTCTTGGCCCTATAATCTCTTATCTATGCTCAACATCATAGATTGCATCATTTCCATGATTTCATCTATTCCATTTGAAGATGTGGAAGCTTCAGGGACTAGAGCAAGGGATTGTGATGTGGAAGTTGTAGGAAGAGTAGCCATTGTTGGTTCATGATTTGGAAGATCAGGAAAGAAAGGCATAGGAGGCCTTTGAGCTAACTTACCCCCTTGTATTAGGATGTTTTCTAACTTTATTGCTATGTCATAAGCATTAGGCAAGGTATCTCCTCCCATAGTTTGGATTGTAGTGGCAATGTCATGGTTAAAAGCTCCGAGATAATGCAAGAAGGCATTACCAGGAATAGGCTTTACTGAAGTAGGTATTCTATCCCATGTCTTTTGAAATCTATAGTTGAAATTAGTCATACATTCATGGGGGGCTCTTTTTATAGTAGTCAACTATTCTAAAAGTGACAAATGGTCAGCTTTGTCCTCAAAGTGTTTACATAGTCTTGCTCCTAATCCATCCCAATCTATTATGGAACCATGAGCAAAACCTCTATACCATTGTAATGATTTTCCTTTCAAGGATGAGGCTAGAATCCTAACTACAACATCATCCTCTATAATGCCATGGATATTACAGACATTTGCAACTTCTTGAATGTGTTCTAATGGAGAGATAGAAGTTTCACTAGTAAACTCTAGTATACTTTTGAGTGCAGCTATTGGTATGTCATGTCTTTGGGCCAATAGAGGAGGACTTCCATCATTAAAGGTGGAAAAAGCATGAGCCCTAGGCTGTTCCATATAGACGAGTGATCTATTAATATGTGTTGATGGCAATCTAGGCTGAGATCTAACAACAAGAGGAGTAGAGATGGATCTTGCAGATGTGTTTGTTACTACTGCACTCCTAACTGGTGACAAAGATAGTCTAGCCTTCCTTCTTCTAGGATTTAAAAATAAAAGCTCTTGGTACTGAAATTTACCTCTAGAAGATGCCCTTGTTTCAGCTTTGGGCATGAATTACTACAACTTTGGTCTGGAACCAGATGTATTTCAAGCTTAGAGTCACCAAGTACTTGTAGAATGAGCCTCTTGAAGGCTTGAACACCAAAGCTAGTACTATCTCCTTGGTATTTATCTTGAAATCTTCCTTTTGACACTAGTAGACTTGAAATTTTTAGAATATTGTCCCAGTGGACATGCCAAAAATTGTTGTCACAAAGGTTTGCACCCTTGTCCAAATTTTTTACCTAAGGATAACCATGTGAAACATGGAAACAACCTTGAAGTTGTGGGACTTGAACTATGAGATTGAGTCTCTGGAGAAGGCCGACTTCCTTTACTATCAGGGTGCACCTAACTACTCTTGGAGAGGAAAAGGGAGAAGGAATGCATGAAAGCAAATCTACCTACTATAACCTAAGGGGGTGATGCACCAAAATAGAGTGTTCAAACCAATATTTTCCCATACATGCACTATTGAACCATCATGACACCAAAAGATATACACATTTAGACTTGCTTTAATCTAACAATCACATGCAGATCAAAAAACCCAAATAAATGACACAAGGAAAGAGAGGATTCACTTATATACCATTCATAGGCCAAAAGAGATACAGTAATGCAAGATTGCAGATCTCTAGAATACACCAATGAGAGGCAAATAGTTCTTGCACTTCACATCAATGGCTAAAGGAGATAAGAATGTCATACAGTTTAGAGGCAAAGGGAATTTATAGTGAAATTGTAGAGCAATATCAAAGAAGTCAGAGAAGAGTCGACCAAACCAAAATCTACAAAAAATGCCTTTATAGCTTAAGCATAACTGAGATATTCTCTAACTAAAGTTACCCCACAACCATTGCATTAAATCTTGATAAGGATCTGGAGAAAATCTGATCTAGGTACAGATTCAGATACAATGAAACCTGATATTTGTTGAAACAGGGCCCTGATAGAAATGACACCATTAAACCATTCTAACCAAGTAGATGGATAAACTGGGGTAGTGGAGTGTTCTCCTTCCTTCACTGAGTTTAGCATTCATTTGAGAGTGGTTGGCATTGATTATGAGGATCAAATCATGCAAGAAAACTTAACCTCCTTTATTTCTAGCTCATGAATTAGCAAAGTCAGCAAGTCAACCAAACTCTGCCACCAAGATGAGCCATGTGGGCCAGTAGTCTTTCAATTTTTTTCCACCCTAGAAAGTCTCCATGCGGTTGACCACATCTAACTGACTAACCAAGCCACCTTTTCAAAACCCTGACCGCGATGTCTTCCAACTGCCAATGCTAACTATAATGTTATCTCCATGGGCCTGCAAGGACACATGTCCTTCAGGTGCTTTCCCACAATGTTTAACTTCCTCGCATCTCTAGAATGCAGGAAAGCATTGTTTGTTGGTCTCCATGAGATCAACAATCATGAAAGATCCTCATTACAATGTACCTACCTCACTAAAATTTTTGGGCCCACAAACACTCAGCACAACCTGACATCCAACTTAGCAACCTGGCACCTCCTTGGTATTACCCTATAGCATATGGAACAAACTTGACCCTGCAAGGACATGTAGTAGCGAGGCACTTTCCCACATTCCTTAACATCCCTACATCTTTATATTATGGGCAAGCGCCAGCCCTTGATCTCATTGCATCAGACAATGTTCATAACATGTGCCCTCTGAACTTGCATAAATATCCTCTGTAATGTCACTAGGACATGTGTCACTAAGGTGCTTGCCTGCATTGTCAAAAAGTCTGACAAAAGATAAAATGCAGGAAAGCGGGCCCCAATCAAACTGTGAGCTCAAAGTAGCTTGCCAACCTTGTGGCCTACAATAGAAGAGGGACCCACCTGCCATGCATCACAAGGGGGCTTCCCCACATTATGTAAAGGTTGTACATCTTGAGGATGCAGGAAAATGCCCACTATAGATCATGAAAGATTTGATGGCACAAAAATTTGTGGGCCCACGAAAATAACTTAGGGAAATAGGAAATACCATAGAGTTTTAAATGTTTTATTTTTTGATATTTCCATGCATTTAAATAATATAAAAGATGGTAAGTGGTTGTTGGGAGCGCTCATGTGTTAGATCAAATTTTGCCAGGAGGCAAAATAGGTAACAGTTTATGGGTCACCAAATCTTTGTCAAATTGTAATGTATGGTTTCATGTTTTCTAAGTTTCTCATGCATTAAGTTAGATTAGAATTCATATAAAGGATTAATTGCTAATTGGGTCGAAAGTTTTAGAAGTTATTGATTCACCCCTCCCCTCTTAGTAACTTAGCCTTTAAGAATATTTCCAACAATTGGAATCAGAGGAATGTGGTTCTCAAGAGAAATTTTAACAACTTGAGCAAAGATCAAAGACCATGGAGATATTCAAACTTGATAAGGCTATTGACAATGAGAAGCTAGATTTGGAAATGGTTATTGCCCAACTCAAGAAAGAAAAGGAGCAACTCTCTCAATCATTGAAGAAAGAATTGAAGACATTCATTCAGCAAGCAGCTCAGATGAAACAAATAAAGAAATCAAAGAGCTCCTAGAAAAGAATTATTCACTACAAGAAGAAGTAAGAAAACTAAGAAGAGAGCAAGAAATTTAGTCAATAAGAAGAGAAAAACAAGATAAAAGAAGAGATAAAAAGGAAAGAAAAATGAAATCCAACAACTATCCCTTTAGCAAGCAGACTTCATTGATCAACTCACCAATGCAAATGAAGTAATCATGAACCTGAGATTAGAGAAAGAGAGGTTGTAGAATGATCTAAACTTTGAGAAAAACATCAATGAAAGAATGATGAAATCCCAAGAAGACATGAATCAATTGAATGAGAAAAATCTCTATAGACAAAATGGAAAAGTAGGAATTGGATGTATAGAAGATGGAGAATCATCCAAGCAAGGAGCTCAAAAGAATCAAAGACCTACTTGCAATCACTATGGTAAGATAGATCATACATCAAACAAATTTTAGAGCAATGGAAAATGTTACAATTGTAATCAACATGGTCATAAAGCAAATGAATGCAAAGAGAAACCAAGATTTGAAGGCAAATATCATAAATGTAAGAAGCATGGGCATAAATCATCAGAATGCAAAACCAACATATTAAATCCAATAGAAAAAATTGTGAAAGCTATATTTGGTTGGGACTACAACACCTAGTGTAGATGTCATTATTGTGGAGAATTTGGACACACTGGAATGAATTGTGTAAAGCATCATTTGAGGAAAAGAGATACTACTAAAAGATGTTTCATTTTTACTGAACTTGGTCATCTTGCCAAGAACTACATGAATACTAGAAGGATTGAAGATGAAAAGAAGCCAAAGGCTGATAACATCCAAAGATAGATGAGATAGCAATGGGTTCCAAAGTCCATCAAGAATGCAAGTCCAAACAATGATGAAAAAGTCACTCAAGAATTGGGTGGTTCCACAATTTCTACTTGATTTCTGAAAGGAGAACTTGGACTAGGCTACCAAAGAAGACATCCAAATTAGTTCTAGTTGAAAGGAAAAAAGACCCATATCTATATTCAAGATACAAAGGGATCACTGAGTAAAAGGGTACCAATTACTTTTGAGTTACTTTCCTTACTGAGTGAGGTTGGGAGTAACTAAATTTCATATGGTTACCGAATGATGGAAGAATCTACAAGTTAATCAATGCAAGAAAAGTGGATGATAGTCTATCAATTTGATCTACCATTTTACCAAGCATTTATGGCAAAATTTGATTAAAGGAATGAAATCAAAGTCATTTTCATCGTGAATTTTTGAAGAGAAAATTGTGTAGTGATATTCAAAAGAATCCAAGCGATTTGAGCGAATTGTTACTAAAAGATTTTGAATTCTCTCAAACCCTATTGATTGAAGATAACATCTAGTAGCAGCAAGGTAAAGTGAGGTATTGGCATGCTAGTTCATGGTGTATAATGGAAAGCTCTAGACTTCAGGCTCAATCCTATAATCACTGAAATCCTAGATCCAAATGGAGCACAGTCATAAATCCCTCCAATTATACTATTGATTAATGACATTCGTTCTCATTTTAAATGCATGATTCAAGATATTGGTAAATTTGGAAATGGACAAAGCCCTAAAAAAGTTGTGTGTAAATGGTGTCTTGAAACCTAAACATCAACACCTTGAGACAAAAGGGTTAACCCACTTTTCTCAATTGCCTCATGAATTTTAAGGAAAATGGATTAGGTTTATTCTTGGTCAGGTGCACATTGGACAGTTATGGTTGGAACAACCAATTTTAATCATGAAAAAGATGATTCATAGAATCACTAGTCTCCCAATGTTGGATAAAGTTAAAACAACCAAAACCCTAGGTCGAGTTGAACTAGAGAAGAAAACCCTAGGAATGGGATAGTAGAGGCATGAAGATAAGTAGTGTCACTGACATGGAATCAAAGTTTAGCATTCATATCATTACACATAAGATATATAGTTCAAGTAGGTTAAAGAGTGTGTTGTGTGAAGCAGTCAGCCTTGCATACAAGTTGGTGAAGAACAATCTTTCTCTTAACCTTGCCAAGCTACTATTGATTCAAATCAACAAGAACATTGAGAGCATCAAAATGTCAAAGAACAACCCATGTAGGTTTGGATATCTATTGACGTGTTTATTCTTTTATGTTTAGAAATTCTTCCCTTCAAAAGGTTCAATTCTATGGAGAAAATATTTGCCATTACTCTACCAGATTAATGAGTACATTGTTGAGATGGGAGAGAATTATAATAGTATCATGGATAATTATTTTGATGCATTCAAGGAGAAAATGAATAATATATTCAGAATTCCAAACAAATTAGTTGAAGATTACAAGGATGATATGTGTTTCATGGTAGAGAGTGATAAGGTATACATTCAGGCAGTCAGGCCTAAAATTGCTTGGGTGAAACCTCTTGGATATGAGGTTAATATAGATGAAACTAATGACATAATTGAGGCACTTGTAAATGAACCAGTTGATCCCAAGGCTACATATTATGAAGCCAAAGCCAGGATAGAATTGGAGATCAAGCTCGCTTAGGCGGTAAACAAAGCCAAGAAAAGAATTGCCAGGTTAAAAACTAGTTCTACTCTTTTGTTGACCAAGGGAAAAGGTGAGGATGAAGAAGCAGAGGATGATAAAGAATCAGAGGAAGAGGAAACACTAATGAAGAAGGGAAAGTTAATCATTACCTAGCCTACCAAGACATACACTGCTATGTTTACAAGAAGATCCTCAAGGAGGAAAGCTGATAAGGAAGGAGGAGATATAATATTAAAAAAACCTCAACCCACCTTCCAAGATAGAATAAAAGAATTTCAAGAAGGGGCTAGTATAAATTTTTTTAAAGCATTAAAGTATGAAATTAGGACTGAGGAAGAATAAAAGAAAATTGAAGATCTGGTACTGGACAAAATGGGTAAGCGGAAATACTCACCTAACTAGATAACTTCTTAAATTCATAATATTTTGATGGATAAGATTAAGCCAAGAGGGGAATTTGCCATGCAAACTATAAAAGACATCTATGGGAAAACCCTGAGGAAACTTATTCTGATAACATTGATGAAGAGACAATAAATTTTGATAACATTAATAATGAAGAGGAACAAGAGCAAGAGGCTACCAAGGAAGGAACACTGGATGATGAGGAAACTAACCTAGTTAAGATAGTTGTAGCAATTATTGCCTCACCCCCTCACTCTACAAGAAAAATAGTGACAACATCAAGCCCAGAGATAGCCTCAGTAGGATTGATTGTGACTACCAATGACAACACTAACATCCAATCAATCTTTACACTATTTCAACTTAGCACATCATTGACTGAAGTGACCTCCACTTCATCTACCAAGCTACAGACTCTTCCCTCTTCTACCATGTTGGATACAATAGTTTTGAACACATCAGTTTTGGATACATCAATTTTGGCTACTATAGGTATTTCTACTAGTACTTCTACAATAAGTGCAATATCAATTTTTGTAGCTAGTCCTATTATGTCTACTATTGTTTGCATTCCTAGTAAGCAAGAAATAAGTGTAAGGACAGTTGAGACCAAGCCTTAACTGAGCAAAAAAAAATTGGATAAAGGAAAAGAATAAGAGGAAATAAACCTTGATGAGGATATAGTAATCCCAAATTAGGACATATCCAAACTCAATCCAGATCAAATGGAAACATTTGCTGAACTTCTCCAAAAGAAAGCCAAGCAACAAAGGCTAAGAGAGGAAAGAGACAAAGAATTCAAAATCATTGAGGATGTAAAGAATATTTTGGCAAAGGCTATAGGCATAGAGATTGATTCCTCTCAACCATTTTTGTTTCAGCTAGTAGAGGTAGTCTAGAAGTTCAATGAAGGTGTAGATGGACAGGACAAGTTACTACACAAGGAAGAGAAGAAATTTGAGAATAAAGTGTTAGAACATATTGCTCAATAGATTTCCATCTACCAAGTAGAACTCTCTACCATTTTGGGCTCTTTGGAAACCTTTTGTACTAATGTATCATCACTTTTTGGTAAGTTATGTGATGTTTCAAATTTCACTAAGGGAAATAAAGGGAAAATTTTCCAAGATTGATATAGATCTCAAGGTGAGTGCTTAGCAGTTGCAGCTTGATCCCAATTCAAGCTCTACTCATTTCAATAATATTAGATTTTTGACAGATATGCAGGCAGAATTTCTTAAAGAAGAGGCAAGAATTAGATCTACATTGGTAGATATCCAAAATATGATTCTCCCTAACATGGATGCACTATAAAATCATATTGCACATGCAAAAACCCTCATCTATGACAACAACTTCTCCATAGTAGACCACATGATTGTGTTGTTAGCAAAAGTGTAGATTGCACTACACACATTTAAGGTCTTGTAGACAATTGGGATAGAACTTTGGTTATCATACTCAAGGTAAATTCAGAATTTTTGTCTCATTTTGGAATTAATATGTAAATATATAGAATAAATCTTTGGCATTATTGTCAAAATGGGGGAGAAGATATGGAAATGATGAGTTATGGGGGGAGAAAGATGTAAGAATTGATACATATGCTGAAAAGGAAATGGGGGAGATAGATGTGAGATAAATGTAAATAATGATTCAAAGAAGAATGTATAGTATACTGTGTAGGAGCCTTACCATGTATAGAAATATATCTTACAAAACCAATTTTGAAAAATATAAAAAAAATATAGTATACTCTACCAAACTAGAATCACAAGGTGATGGATAAAGGTATTAAGGAAATTTTTTTAATTCAGTTTTGGCTAATAAGTGTTTTTTCACTAATGCCAAGGGGGAGATTGTTGACATATCAACCAAGTTTGTTATTAGAGAGATACACTTATTCAGATTATAAGTATCTATCGATCTTATTGTATAATTAATAGTGTTAACTAAGAACTTTTAGTTGCCACTGAGTTCTACATTTGCTACCGAGTCCTTTGGACAAATTTTAGTGTATATCGAGTAGTTACAGTTACTTTGAAGATCAACAGTGTAAACTGAGCATCTCAATTTATGCCGAGTTTACAAGTGCAAGCCAAGTTGTGCAGTGGTTACCAAGTTTATAGTTGATATAATGCTAGTCTAATGTTAACTAAGCTACTCAGTGTTAACCAAGTGACTTATTTTATACCGAGCTCAAGGTGATAGTGTTTACCGAGCTATGTAGTGGTAACCAAGTGATTTAGTTTATATGATGAGTTTCATAGTATTTGTTGAGTCACTAGTGTAGACCAAGTTCAAGACTACTTGGAAATGATCAATATGGACTGAGATTCTATGTCTACCAAGTGCATGATGATGTCGATCATTGACAGTGGATGCCAAGTATCTGAACCTCACCGAGTCAGTCTTTAGAACTCGAGTGTCTACATTTGACCTGACTTTGTAATATTAGTGTAAACATGTATTGCGGCTAACTTTGTAATTGTATAATTGGATTGGTATATATGTAATGTATTATATCACATCCAAAAAATGAATGAAATGCATGAAATTAATAAGGAAGTAATGTGATAATTAGAGAAGAGCAAAAAGAATGAATTACAAAGGCTATAGCTGTATAAGGAGTAGAAAAGATTCATCTATCAAAACAAGGTCATTTATACACTCAGAGAAATCTCATTCAACAAACCAAGTTGCATATCAGAGATCAGCTATTGCTTCATCCTAATAAGTGGTTCAGTCAAATCCTTTAACAAGGTAGACCTAACAATCTTGTGCAAGTCTCTTTACTAAGTGCATACTTCATTGTATGTTTTTAAATCATCTAAGAAGGTGGATCTAACAATCCTTATTGCTCCTAACAAGGTAGATCATAAGAAGTGATCAATGTAATCCTTAACAGGCCAACTCTATATTACAGTATTAAAGCTTGTGGATATCATCCCCACCTTGGTTTTACTTCTTATTTGGAAGGTTCTGGGTCACCAAATATTTGTGTCAAAGTACAATGTATGCTTTCATGTTTTCTAAGTTTCTCATCCTTGAAGTTAGATCAAAATTCATATAAAGGATTAATTTCTAATTGGCTTGAAAGTTTTATAAGTTATTGATTCACCCCTCCCCTCTTAGTAACTTGGCCTTTAAGAATATTTTCAACAATTGATTATTTCCAACATGACTCTTCTCATGTTGCTAATACTAACCAAGTTATCAAGATTAATGTGACATAATCTCTTGTACCATAGCCACACATCATCAAATTCTACAACTAAACAACTAGCATCCTCTTTATCAAGGTAGAATAGATTACCTCTAGTTTGATCACCTTTTCCAATTAGTTTTCCACTAGTATCATATATCTTAGCAAGTTTTTTCTCTAACTCAACCTTACATCCCAAATTATTTAGTTGTGACACACTCAAAAAATTATAGTTAAGTCCTTCAACATAGTAAGCATTTCCACATAAAATCTTTTATGTGAGCTTGATAGAACCTTTTCCTTTTATAAGACATGGTGCATCATTACCAAACCTAACACTATTTCCATCATAATATTTTAAGGTAATGAACTTACTTTTATCTCCAGTCATGTGATGTGAATACCCACTGTCAATGATCCATATATCATTCTTGTTTACATAAGGCACTAGTGTAGTTGCCTCATCCTCATCATCATGATCTTCAGATCCATCTTTTGTTTCCTCTTCAAAAATGTAGCAAGACTTCTTGCCTTTATCTTTGGAGTCTTTGTTTTCTTCATCGCTTCTACTTTTGTACTTGTCACCACCTTTGTAATTCTTCTTTTCTGGGCATCTAGCAACAATGTGACCAACCTCATTGCAATTGAAACACATGATAGGTAAGTTACCTTTAAACTTTCATTTACCTCTATGAAATATCCTTTATAATAGTGCTTCAAGTTGATCTACATCTTCCTCATCTATATCACTATCACTTGACACATATTTTGTCTTTTTCTTCTTCCTCTTCTCATCAGGTTTCTTTAATGACAGCTTATCTTTGAAAGCTGATTCAATATTTTCAAGTCTATAATTATCAAATTTAGATAGCTCAAAAGTAGTGAGCCTAACTACCAGACTTTCAAGAGTTAGATCATTCCCTGGCATATATCACAGTTATTGTATTGTAGAAACTCTAATAGCATATATAAGCAACAGTGTTCTCAAAACTTTGCATAATACAATATGATCAAATATTTTACGGGTAGCTCCTGTTAATGCATTAACAACATCTTTTATCCTAAAACAATATTGAGCAATATTCTCACCTTCTTGCATTCTCATGTTAGTGAATTTACCTCTAAGACTTTCAACTTTGGCTCTTAGGACATTCTTGTCACCTCCATAAATAGTGTGTAGAGCATCCCACATTTTCTTTGCACTATCACGACCTTTGTTATCATCAAACATGGAATAGCTTAGGGGAAAGGCAATCTCCAACATTTCCTTCTTGTGTTCTTTATTCTTTTTTACATCTTCAGTAGTTAGGGCTCTAGCAAGATCAGTATGCTCAACATAAATGGTAGATTGTGCATGATCTTCAAGACCTCCTAGGTGTAGCTTCATTAGACTATTCCACATAGGAAATTTATCTCTATTAAGCTTGGGCACTTCTCTTTTTGACATCTTGATCTTTGTGTTTCTAGTACCTTCAAACTAGTCCTCTTAAGAAAATGGCTCTGATACCAATTGTTGGAATTCTTTAGAATAATTGAGAGGGGGGGGGTGAATCGATTATCCAAGGTCCAAATTCACAAATAAAACTTTTCAAAGCTTAGTGAACCCATATCCATAAAACATTTTCATCATGCATGCATCCATTAGATTATGCAATCACGCAAACTTGTAGGTTATTGTCAAATCAATTTGTAGAAATGTAAACATAAAGCAAAACAAATTCAATAACACATTTGACACAATGAATTAACTTGGAAACCCAATTTGGGGAAACCACCAACAACATGCTACTCATTCTAACTCTTCTAAAGTGATGCTCTATGAAAGGTCAACACTAATAAAGCTTACAATGCACACTGTTAAATGTGACCTAGTCAAAGGATTTCAATCACCCTATTAGGAGTGAACCTTGTTAGAGGATTTTAGATTATTCATTTGGAATGTCACCCAATTAAAGGATTTACAAATGACTGTTAGGTCAACCTTAATCCAAAGGATTTACCCTAGACTAATATAATGATAAGAGAGTAACAGTAAGGCTTGATTTGTTAAGAAGTTACAATACACTTGTAGATTATAGATCTCTATTTTAGTCCTCCATTCTACTTGTCTTTCATACACTTTAGCTCTGATAGCTTGTTCACCATTTAAGAATCCACACCCTTAAGCCTTTTTGGTTTTCTTGCCAATGTAGTCTCTTCTCTTAGGTCATTGAATGAAGCAATACCCTAGAATCCTTGTCTTCCTTAGGTTCTTACACATGAAAACCCTTTCTTTTGACTAGCCATATCTATAAATAGATAATTAAGATCTTTTGTCGTTCATCCTCCATCATCCATTTGAGGGTTAGGTTAGATTAGGTAGGATTCAATGAATCTACCGCTCATTTAATTTCATTCCCTCATAGAAACTTCTCCTTCAATTATCTTTGAATTCACAGTTAAAATGATTCACCATGAATTCTATGCCACTAGCTCATCAACCTCATCTTCCACATGGTTCACATACTCAAAGAAGTCAAACTTGTTGGCTCAGTTTCATCAAACTATTGTTCTTTCTCATAATGTTGGCACTTGGCATTAACTAGCTTCTAATTCTTGATACATACAACGTTTCTTGACATCCATTGTTAAAACATTTTTCATGAACTAAAGTTTATTGGTGCTCAACAACAACTAAACTTCACTCGGCTTACACTATTTCACTTGGCTTGCACTGAAATTGATTTTTCTTGGCTCCAACTAATTTTTTGCTCGGCTTGCACTAACTTTTCTTGGCACCTACTATCCACTTGTTCAAGCTTGGAAGACAAATTTCATTTAACTTGTTATTCTGAACTTACTCAGTGTAACCAACCTTTGCAACCTTAAGTAGATTTTCAATGGACTATAATATCACTGTCTTAACTAATCCTTGTACTCTTTTCCATATCAAAACTCAACCTTTTGTCTAGGTGCTATTATTACCTTATTTACTCAAATCCTCTTCATTAATCAAATAAATGATAGTACTTAAATCATATAAGTAATTATCTTACTAGCAAGCAGTAAGTTTGACATCAATGACAAAATCATGATTAAAACACATTTATCATACTTATATCCATCTGTTTTCAACAATTTGTAATACATTTAATTTAGGCCACTCTTTTTAGTCAAGGACAGTGAGTGATAAGGTCTAGATGATCTTTTGGTGAAATCCTCTAAAGGTCACATTAACAAAGTGTATGTAACCTTTAACAAGTTTTTCTCCTAGCAGAGTTCACTTCAGATGAGTGAAATTTTTGGATTGTTGGTCCCAAGTGGTTTTTATCTTAACAAGGTTTCCACATTAAAATCTTGATTTTAATTGTGTGGATGTTATTTCTGTTACAAGTTATTTTATATGTTTTACAAATTACTACAACTTGGTAACAACTAGGATATCACTAGGTAAAACTAGAAATTTGCTGTCAGTCAGTTACCCAAGAAACAATTTGACAATAGTTTGCAAAGTGAATAAATGGGTTAAGTATTAAGTTGAAAGAATGGATTAAGTGATTAATTTTTTGATTATGTTTATGATTCTTTGAGGTTGTTGAAATGTTTGAAAGGGACTCTAAGATAATTGTGATTCACACCACCCCCCTCCCCCCCCCCTGCCCCACACAAAGTTATCTAATAAAAAGTTCATACAATAGATGATGAACAAAAAAATTTAGGGAGAGATCCAAAAAGAGAAACATGGGAATCCAAAAAAAATTCTTACTTCAAATTTATTCGAAGAAGTATAGAAATGTCAGATGAGCATTAAACAAATTTTAAAGAATTAGGGTATACAATGTGATATAGAGTCATGATCTAGACATTAATCAATGACAATAGGAATTGACAAGACTAAAAAAGGAACATTATTTTATATCTCCCCAAAAATCATAATTATATCACCCTTTGGTCATCAATTATTTAATTGAGTGGTTGGTGAGAAGTTGTGAGCAATAATGGCATGTGACGGGAGTCGCTATGAAAAATACTATGCAAGAAATGGCATTCCTATAGTTATCAACAAATAAAAATAGAATCCATAGCCACTTCTCTAGTAAAGATGAATCTCTATGGAACTTATTATCATGTTTATGAGTGGTTGTGTCTTGGGCTTGACATTATGTTGTGCATTCATTTCCTCCTTAGATGTACAAAGAATAACACATCAAGGATTATGATTCATGCTCAAAGTTTGTTGAGATCAAAGATAGAGTAACTGAGCGGGGGGGTGAATATATTACTAACAAAAATTAATCCACAAATCCCTTAGTTGTCTTAAAGATCTAGTTACTACTGATACTTGGTAAGCAAATGTTGTAACTCAGTAAATTAAACTATTACTTATCTTCAAGCATTCAAGCATGTAACTAAAAAAAAAATGAACACAAGAAACACTAGATTTAACATGGAAACCCAATATGAGAAAAACCACCAAGTAACTAGTCACCAATTTTTCACTCTTCTGAAGTGAGCCTTGTTAGGAGCCAACATTATTAAATGTTACAATACACACTGTTAGGTGTGACCCTGTTGGAGGATTTAATCACCCTGTTAGGAGTGGCCTTGCTAGAGGTCTTTAGAACAATTCAACTGAACTGTCACCTTGTTAGAGGATTTACAAAATGGTTGTTAAACCAAATCTATTAAGAGATTTTAAAACAATACTACAATGGTTAGAAAGCAACAATGAATTGACCTAAACAAGATGCAACTAAATTTGCTTGCTATAGGTCTATGTTCAGCATCATTAGATCCTCCCTGATCAAATATAGCTTTGCTGCTCCTCAATGATCTCTGATCATCCTTCAAATTTACTTCCACAATAATCAGTCCTCATATTACATTAATTCCACACACACTTCCACTCCCACTAAGAATTTGCAACTTGACTTCTTAATTATACCATTTAGATTATCAAGTCAACCCATTTACATGTTACATTTACCAATAAACCATACATTAGTCAGCTACAAATATTACTCCAAACAAATATTGCTTCTAGAAATTTCCTAACTTAACCTTCTTGACTTGGTTAACATTGCAATATCCTTAAAATCCTTTGGCTGCCAAGTTTACTTCATAAGAACTATTTTTGCCACATTTCCTTTGATGACCGAGTGAGCTCGGTAAGAACTATTTCTACCACATTTCCTTTGATGACTGAGTGAGCTCCGTAAGAACTATTTACTCGATAGATACTGCAAGTTTTCTTTACTAACCTTCTGGGTTTGGTAGATTTTTTCCTTTTGCCTCTCTAACCATCTAACCTCAGTAGACTTTGTCCTTTGCCTTGTTGACCTTCTGAGCTCGGTAGACATTGTCTGATGACTGATATGACATTTGTGTGACATCAAAGACAACACACAATTGAACAATTGTATCCAACAATCTTCCTCTTTGGCATTGATGGAAACAAAACATGTCATAGCAGAATGAAATTTGAAAACAAGTCTTTTACTGATAGAATACTTCACTTTCTTCTTCAAATACAGCAAACTCGCTCTTTCATAATAATCTCTCTCTTTTATGCAAACTCTTATTATTTTGCAAATTTTAGAAAGATATGACAGTATACTCTCCCTCTTTGACAACACATGCCAAAGACAACTCAAAACTATGCAATCATATGCAATGTCTTCATTGGTTTGCTGCATCAACTGATAGATCTTCAATTTTATTCTTGTTGATGCATCAGAGAACTATATTTTAGTGAGCTTCAGATAGGGGAATGACCCCTAACTTACCTCTTAGATACAAGAATGCATCCTTAGGTAAAGGCTTTGTGAATATGTCAGCAATTTGTTCCTTTGTATGGACATATTCCAATCTTATTTCCTTTTCTTGCACCAATTCTCTAACAAAGTGATACTTTATGGCAATATGCTTGGTTTTTGAACGCATCACTGGATTCTTGGAGATATTAATTGCACTTGTGTTAGCACAAAATATAACAATAGGTTCTTTTATTTCTTGCTTCATACCTTCTAATAATTGTTTAAACCACACAATGTTTGAGCAATTTACTGCTGCTGCAACATATTCAGCCTCTGTTGTGGATTGAGATGTACAATTCTACTTTTTTCTTGTCCAAGAAATCAACCTTTTTCCAAGAAAGAAAGCTCCTCAACTTTTGTTGTTTCTATCATCAATATTTCCTACCCAATCTACATCAGTGAACACCTTTAAATCCAAATTTCCTCCAAGTTTATACCATAATCCATAATCTTCAGTTCCTTTTAAGTATCTCATGATCCTTTAGATTGCCATCATGTGATTTTCTTTTGGTTTTGCTAAGAATCTTGCTACAATTCCTACTGCAAGGGCAATGTCTGGTCTTATGTGCACTACATTTTGCAACTTTCCAATCATAGATCTATACAATGTCTAATCTACTTCCTTTGATTCATCATCCTTGGTCAGTTTTAATCCAGTACACATAGGAGTCTCAACTAGTTTGCAGTCTTCCATACCAAACTTTTTCAGTATCTCCTTGATGTATTTAGATTGAGTGATGTAGATTCTATTCTTACTCTATTGAATTTGAAGACCAGCAAAGAATTTGATTTCACCAAACATTGACATTTCAAATTCCTTGTTCATTTGTTCTAAAAATTCTTTGCAAAGATCATCATTTCCTGTGAACAAAGTATCATCTATAAATATTTCTACCAAAATAATCTTATTATTTAGTCCTTCCTTTATGTACAAACTACTATTGTCATTAGTTCTTTGAAAACCAATCTGAAGAAGATAGTTATGCAATCTTTCATACCATGCTCATGGGGCTTGTTTCAGACCATATAATGCTTTATGCAATTTGCAGACCATGTCCTTCTTGTCTGGATCAACAAAACCTTCAAGTTGTTCAATGTAAACCTCTTCATCCAATATGCCATTGAGAAATGTTGACTTGACATCCATCTGATAAACTTTGAATCCTTTGAATGTAGCATATGCAAGCAAGGTTCTGACACCTTCCAATCTTGCAATAGGAGCAAAAGTCTCTCCATAGTCTACACCTTCTTCTTGAGAGTGTCCTTTGCATACTAGTCTAGCTTTGTTCCTTGATACCTTACCATCTTCATTTAGTTTGTTTTTGAATACCCACTTTGTTCCAATCACATTTTTGTCTTTGGGTCTAGGTACAAGAGTCCATGTTTTTTTTTTGTCTATCTGTTCTATCTCTTTATTCATAGCTTCAATCGAACTTTCATTGTCTAGTGCATCTTTGACATTTATAGGTTCAAAATCAGCAAGTAAACTAGTGACTTTCAACTTACTTCTTGTCATTGTTCCTTCTAATTTATCTCCAATGATCTGATATGGTGCATGATGCTTTCTGACATACTTGGCTAACATGGGCTCCTTTCCTTTTGAATGATTTGCATTGTTATCCTTCTATGTCTCAACTTCTGGTTTTGATTCTAGTTGCTCGAGCTCGGTAGATGCTAACTTAGTAGCTTCTATTTGCAACTCGAGTTCTTGCAACTCGATAGGTACTGACTTGGTTTGAACTTCTTGTGACTCACTTAATGAAGACTTTGGAGTTGAGGATTCCTGATTAATAGGTATACTTGGCATTGTATCAAGTTCAATGTAAACAAATCTTCTGTAGTCTTCAGGTTCCTTTTTGCTTTCTTCGTATGTTCTTTCTACAAACTCATCAACTTTCACATGTGCACTTTCTATGACTTTGTGAGTAGATAATTTCAAACATCTATATGCTTTTCTTTTGCAAGAGTATCCCAAAAATATTCCTTCATTACTTTTTACATCAAATTTACCTTTTCTAGATTCTTTCAAAATATAACATTTGCTTCCAAATACTTTTAGATAACTTACATTGGGTTTGTAGCCATACCACAACTCATAGGGTGTTTTGAATGAGTCATTTTTCAGTTGTACTGAATTCAAGGTATGAACTGTAGTGCTGATAGCTTCCTTCTAGTATTTGATAGCAATGCCTTTCTCAATCATTAAGGTTCTTGCACAATCCATGATAGATCTGTTCCTTCTTTCTGGTATTCCATTTTGTTTAGGAGTTCTAGGTGTTGAAACCTATCTTTTGATTCCCCTTTCAATGAAAAATTTATTGAACTCATGTGAAATGAATTCACCACCTCTGTCATGCCTTAAGCATTTCAATCTTTTGCCTATTTCTTTTTCTACTCTAGCCAAATACCATTTGAACATTTCAAATGCTTCTGATTTCTTTCTTAGGTACATCACAGTCATCATTCTTGAATAATCATCAACAAACAGAATGAAGAATTTTTCACCAATATAACTTTCAATGCCAATAGGTCCACACAAATCAATATGCACAATTTCTAGAACTTCTTCAGTCTGATAGTTCTCTCTTTTAAAACTAGTCTTTCCCATTTTACCAATTTGACAATTCTTGTATAGACCAACCTCAGGTTTCTTTATGTTAGGAATACCTCTTACTTTCCTAAATTTACTAATCTTTATCAAGTTGTTAAAGTTTACATGACATAACCTCCTATGCCATAACCAACTTTCTTCGATTTGAGCAATGAAACATGAACATTCACCAAGTTCAAGATAAAATAAGTTACCTTTTGTTTGAGTGCCTAATCCAATCTGTTTTCCTTTGCCATCAAGCAATCTCACTTTTCCATGCATAAATTTCACTTTGAATTCATTATTGAGTAGTTGTGCCACACTTAACAAATTATGTTTTAGTCCTTCTACCCAATATGCATTATCACATACAAGTTCCTTGGTTAGTGAGATTCTTCTTTTAGCTCTTATACAACAAAGTTCATTGTTACCAAATCTTACACTACCACCATCATATTCTTCAAAGTATTCAAACTTAGTTTTATCATCAGTCATGTGATGAGAACAACCACTATCTATGATCCATGTATCATTTCTGCTCATTTGAGAAATGAGTTCCATTTCTTCATCATTATAAGACTCGTCTTTCACGGCAATGTAGACAATTTCATCATCTTCTTCATCATCAGAATCATTAGAATCCTTAGCCATGAAACATGGTTTCTTACCTTTATCTTTGAAGTCTTTCTTGCCATTGTACTTGTGACCTTTCTTCTCATCCTTGTTCTACTTATTTGGGCACCTAGCAGCAATATGTCCAATTTCTTCACAAGAAAAGCAAATTACAGGAACCTTACCTTTGTATTTCCCTTTGCGTCTTGAATATTTTCTTGCTAGTAGAGCTTCAACCACCTCAAGATCACTCTCTGAACTTTGTTCTGATTCTTCATCACTGTTTGATTGTGGATCCTTCATCTTTTTCCCTTTTTCTTTGAGTCAAATCTTGGGTTCAAATGCTAATTCCATGTTCTTGGTAGCTAGAACATAATTGCCATAGTTGTCTAGCTCAAATGCAGTCAATCTTCCAAATATGGCCTCTAAATTTATTTTATGATTTGCCTCACATCTTCTTTCTTGAATTGCAGAGACTCTGATTGCATAAATGGGAAGTATAATTCTAAGAACTTTACTTATAATTGTCTCATCATTGATATCTCCTCCAGATGCTTTGATTGCACTAACACATGCTTTAACTCTTTCAACATACTTTGCAATTTTTTCATCCTCTCTCATCCTCATTTGATCAAATTGTCCTCTCAAACTTTCTACTTTTCCTCTTCTCACATTATCATCTCCTCCATAGATCTCTTTCAACTTGTTCCACATTTCAAAGGCAGTTTTGCAATCCTTGATGTCATCAAATTCTTCATAACTCAAAGCAAATTCTATATCTATCATCATGTTGTTGTGAGTCTTCTTTTTAGCAATATCATTGACAGATAATGTACCAGAAGGTTCTTCATATTTTTCATCGAGGTACTTTAGCCCTGTATCACCAATAGAAGCCAGATGAAGCCTCATCAATCCTTGCCATGGTGAGAAGTTGTCCCTATTAAGTCTTGGAATTTCCCTTTTGTAAGACATATTGATCTTTAGCTTAGATCCTTGAAATATTTTCTTGTAAGCACCAAAAGCTCTGATACCAATTGTTCGGATTAAAGATAGAGTAACTAAGAGGGGGGGTGAATCAGTTACTAACAAAAATTAATGCACAGATCCCTTAGATGTTTTAAAGATCTCTTTACTACTGATACTCGATAAAAAAATGTTGTAACTCAGTAAATTAAACTATTACTTATCTTCAAGCATTCATGCATGTAACTAAAAACAAAAATGAACACAAGAGACACCAGATTTAACGTGGAAATCCAATATGAGCAAAACCACCAAGTAACTAGTCACTAATTTTCCACTCTTCTAAAGTGAGCCCTGTTAGGAGCCAACCCCTTTAAAGGTTACAATACACACTATTAGGTGTGACCCTGTTAAAGGATTTAATCACCCTATTAGGAGTGGCCTTGTTAGAGGTCTTTAGAACAATTCAGCTAAACTATCACCTTGTTAGAGGATTTACAAAATGGCTCTAAAACTAACTCTGTTAAGAGATTTGAAATCACTGCTTACAAATGATAGCTATAATTATTAGAAAATGAAAAAAGCTAATACAAAAGATAGTATAGCCCAAAACAAAAGAGCCGATGCCATGAAAAGGATCCTCGAACTTGGAACACCCAAGATATCCATCATAGCAAAAATGCCAAAACCTGATAAAAATAGCATGGGGTAGAATCTAAGGAAAAAGATTTTTTTTTTGAAAAGATGACAAAACCAGCTTTCCAAAAATATTACATTTTCAAAAAATGAACATGGGATGCAAAAGAGATGCATGCCTAAGTCAAAATAAGAACTTTAGACTTCAACGGGGAAAATAAGAAACTAAACTACATCAAAACCAAAAAATACCTACATCAATGTCTCCATTTAAGAACCAACTTTTTGGCACTTCTTTTGGATCAAAAAAATACCTCTATATGCTCAAGATATGGCCAAAAAACCAATTGTAGGTCAAAAAGGACCCTAGAGAGGTTCATGAGGGTTGATGATGTAGTGTTGACATTGTGTTGATGTCTGCAATCTACTGGAAAAAAAATTGATGGCATGGGGGTCATGGCAGAAAAAAAGGGCCACACAGTAGTCCCATGTGGATGCCACATGGTAGATTGTGAACTTGGTAGGTGATGTGGCAGGGGCCACATGGCAAAGAGCCAATGTGGCACCCATGCCACATGTCACCCCCATAAACTACCAATTGTGCAATAAATGCCACATAGGCACTGATGTGGGTGGGTGTAGTAGAGGAAGTATGCAGAGGTACAACCCAATGAAGGTGGCTTGGAATGGCAGAGGTGGTGTGAATAGGAGGTAGACACTGGCAGTGCCACTAGAAGGAGTAGAGGGTAGGTGGAAGCTGGGCCACAGAGGTTTTGTGGATGCGCAGCCAACTGTGGTGACTCCCAGGCTACATGCTGGTGGTGCAGTAGTGGCCCTATGGTGGCATGGTGGTGGCCACTCAGCTGCGGCCAAATTTATATTTTTTTTACACTGTTCATCTGTATAGGTCCGTATAGGCCTACAACCAATTTTTTTTGCCTCTAAGAGAAACTTTCTCCAAAATCAATTTTTTAATATAAATCCTGACTGTAAATGACCTTCTAGATCCAATGGTAGTGTCCGTTTGGGCCCAAAGTGCTCTAAAAAAAAATTTTGCCCCTAGATTAAAGAAAAATACACAAACAAACTAAGGTTTGTGTCTTTGAATGGCAACTTCAAAAAACTTTCAGCCAAGATGCAGCAAGGAGGCTCTGATACCATGTAGGAGTTGATGAAATCCAACACCATAGCTCACTAAGATCACCTGCATGCAAATAACCTATCAAAGGGAAACCAAAGAAGGAAGAGGTGGAGCTTGGAAAAACCCTAAATGGACTTGAGAGAGAAAGCATTGCAAAACAAAGAAAATGTATTTACAATGAAAAATGAGATGTGAGATACAATGAGAGAGCTCGAATATAAAAGCCTCATGGAAGCTTGTAGAACAAGCTAGAAAGTGGTAGAAGATAAGGTTGACAACTAAGCACACTTCCACAAAAAAGATGGAACATGCTAGAAGGGAACAAACTCTCGTGTTGTCAACAACTCATCACTACAACAAGTAACTAAATGCATTAAACTAAGTAAACTTAAGTAAATAGAATAAATAATTAATAATTAATTATTTACTCTAACAAAAAATATGTATTGATGTTAATATATCCATATGACAGTTTGATGATATGTTGTGGGGTTGGTTTGATGGAAACGGGCTATACTTGCTTGATTTTTGATGAAATAATATGTGTTGATGTTGATATGTCCTAGTAGAAGTTTTTTTCTCCTTTTTATTTATTAAGTGTTGGAATTAAAAGTAGGAGAGGTAAAATTTTGAGGGGGGGGGGTGAATCAGTAGTTAAAACATAAACTCATAAGACTTTTCACCACTCACCCATCTCATGCATTCAATAGATAAACTGAAATAACATGTAAAGAACATACATCTAAATCTTGTAAACATATAAGAAATAACACATTTGACACTTGATATGATTACCCAGAAACCCTCCAAAGATAAGGTAAAATTGGGGTGGGGATGACACCCACAATTTTTCACTACTACAATAATAAAGTGTAGCCAATTAAGGTTACAATGGTTTGACCATCAATCATGATCTACCCTGTGGAAGGCCTTCCCTATTAAATGCTTACAAGGACTATTAAGTCCCACCTTGTTAGAGGATTTCAATACCATGTTAGAAGTGTTCCTAGCTAAAGGAATTCAAAACATCCACTTGGAATGTCACCCTGTTAAAAGATTCACAATAGTGTGTTAGGACTACTCTGCCTAGGAGATTTAACTAAAATCACCTGTTAGGGTGTTTCAGCATAGATCTTGTGATTGGCTCTGGTTGCCTGATTAAAGATCAAATCTTTACAATGTTCTTCTTGATCCTTCTTGATCTGATGTGATAATTTTTGTATCTGTCCATTCTTATTCTCCTCCAACTAATTCTACAATTTACTCTCTTTAACTTCTAAGCCTCCATGAATGCTCTCTTTTTGCATACAAACTTCTCTGTCTTCTCCTTCAATCCTTTACTCATATGAAGTTTAGGGTTGCATCTTCCTTAAGAAGACTAGAAGACTTAGGGTTAAATATGAATCTATGACTGAGATTCATCCTTTTTACCACTTAATCCTTCCTATTTTCTAATTGGATACATGTGATTTCCTAGGAATTTGAATACAAATTCATCCTTATCTTCAAAAGCTCAAACTCTTTCCTTTGGTTGGATAAAAAATGGTTTACATAGTTGTTTGTGCAATCACAAATAAGTTTATCCAATCTCTATTACTTGACACTTGAAGTTAGTGATGCTCAACACATACTATAATTCTGCTTCTGACTCAGCACTTGAACTACTTAGTATCTACTATTTACTCAACACTTGAATCACTTGGCATGGTCTATCTGCTTGGCACTCATTGCAACTCAACATAGTCTTGTATTTTCATATTATACTTGGCATGCATTACTAGTTCGGTATAAACTAAGTAAATGAATTATGTGTGTTGACACTCAATTGTCAAAAACAATCTGAGATCAACAATCTCCTCCTTTGACATCAGTGTCAAAAACACTTAACTATACATAATTATCTAATCTTCTCAAGTATAATATATTCACAAATCAGATTATATACAAAACTTCAAAATTGCAAAATTTTGTAATAGACTATATACCTCAAAAATTTTGTAACTCCCCCTAAGTTAATATGCCTATTTTATATCCAAAATCTATTCTCCTTTTTGAGTAGATTTGTCTCTTGTTGATACTCTTTGTCTTCAATGTATTTTCAACTGATGCTCTATCATTTGATATCTTCTATTCTATTCTGATCTTTCTTTCTCCTTTGTTTTATTTTGTTTTCTCCCCCTTTCATTGCTCTCTTCTTGCTTTATCTACTTATTTTCTTATTTTTGATTTCGTAATCTCCCCCTTTGGTTTATCTCCCCCTTACTCTTTTCTTTCTCTCCCCCTTTTTCTTTTATCTCCCCCTTTTTGATACTTATGTAAAAGAGTCTATACACTTATGGTGTATTTCTCCAAAAAAGATTTGTTGACTTCCATGATTGTTTTCAGAGCAACATCCCAATTGTCACATGCAACATCCAATGTCTTTATTTCAACTGCTATTTCTGCTACAAGGTGACCTAGTCCATCTAATGTAGAAAGATTAGGATCTTTTTTCAACACAATTTCTGCATATCCTAGTTCTTTATGGAGTATCTCCATATGGGGGCTAAGGGAGGCTTGGATATTAGTCAACTTGGCTCTTATATTAACCTCTTCTTTTGTTAACACAACTAGTTCACTTTGTGATTGAAGTAATGAGTGAGAATGCTTCTCACTCTGAGCTAGGTTTTGAGGTAGTTTCATATCTAATAATTTTAAATTTCTCTCCAAACTTAGAATTATATGGCTTGTTTCTTGAGTGAAGAGTGTGGGATCGCACAATTTGGTGTACAATGAGAATATGTTCTCAAGTACCTTCTTCACTTTCTAAATTTTTGTAGCCAATTCAACTTGCATTAGTTCTATGTCACTAGATATCTTTTCATTTACTTTCCCTCAAATTTTCCTTTCAAACCATTCCAAAAGTTTGGCATTAGTGTTATGGTCTTCATTGTTTACCTATTCCTCAATTTTTGATAACTACTTCCAATAATGGCTTTGATTCATTAGGTGTTGGCAATTTGAATGCATCTAAGAAGATGTCTTTGATTTCTTGTAATGCTTGCCTTTATCTATACTCCTTTCTGAATATTTCCTAATTTTTCTTCTTTTCCAAGGCTTCTTGTATTATGTCTATCTGTTCTAAAGTTATGGTTGCATAATCATACTTAGGTATCACTATTTCTTCATCTAGAGTTACATCTCCATAGTGAATTACCTTGGAAACCTTGGAGGAACTTGAGGCTATTGCTAAGATCTGTAGTGGTATAGTTTTAGTTCTTAGCTTCTGAAGGACTTTTGTAGGAGTGCCAGATGTTGGTAATGTTACAATTGCTTGAATGGAATCTTGTTCCTTCTCCTCTGGTGTGTCCTTACTTTCTTTAGATCTACTATGATCAATTACAATGATCTAACTTGTACCTTGTGTTTGTGCATCAGGTTGATCATTTCTTGTTTCTTTCTCTTCTATTGTTGTCAATTTTTGTTCAACCAAATCAACTTTAATAGTTGTGTCAACCTTTGTGGATGTGTCTATTGATGTTTATATTAAAGGTTGAGCACTATTAGCTAAAGGGATGGTAGAAGGTGGTTCTTGTGTATTCACCTTATCCATTGTAATGTCAGCTACTACCTTCTGAAGTTCATTGATGCTAACCAATATTGGATTTTCACATAATATGGCTTGTAGTGTGAATTGGTCAATAATCTTCTTTAGGTCTTATATAGTTAAAGGATTGATGTTTTGAGTAGAGACATCAAAGAAATCTTTAAGAGTTATAGTTTCTATAGGCATGCTTGTGTCATCTAGAGGGCTCATACTAGGCATTTGTGTGTCTTGCACACTCTATTCTTCTTGCTGCTTTTCAGCTATAGCCATGTCATCTTTTTTCTTTTGTGTCTCCTCCACAAATTTATTATATTTTTTAGTTTCTTCCTCCTTTTCCTCATCTTCATCTTCATTGTTTCTTCCTTCAAATGGATCTTCTTCTCCTTCTTTAATAGTTGTCAACCCATAGATTAATTTCCACATTTAAGTGGATTTCTTGACAACATCTTCAATATTGTTCTAAAGGATGCTAAATGCCCTATATTTTGGTGCAAAATGTCCACTATATTTCTTATTTACTTTGAGAATTTTTCCTTTTGTCAATTCTAGCATCACGTAGGCTAGTGTAGATACTCTGATTTGTTTCTCTAGGTTTAAACATTAATGCCACTTATTTTCAACAATAGTATACAAATCCTTAGGCATTGTATTATCTAATTCAAGTGGAGTGTTATTGAATTTAGACATCATTGCATATATTGATTCCTCAATCAAATTTTGTTCTTCTCTACCAAGTTTCCCAAAATCAATATTTTTCAAACCTATCAAATCTACATTATTCTTAACATTCTCACAGATATTTTCAAGATTAGATTTTGGTGTGTGACTTACCACTCTAAACTGGCTTATATCTTCAGATTCTATCCTTTCATCATCAATCTCTGGCTGTGGAATGTATTTTCTTCATTGTTTCTTCTATACTAGGCCCTTTTGTTTAGCAGCCTTTGTCTTTTCTTTGCTTTGCTCTTTGGCCTTTTCTGTAGTGGCACTTGTGCTTTCCCTGGTTGTTGGTGTTGTTGGCTTTGTTGGGCTGGGCTTAGCAGTCTTCTTTGCCTTTGTATTTACCATAGGTTATGCCTTGGCCTTTATTTTCTTATGTTCTATTTGTATTGGTGCTTCTTTGGTTTTCTCTTCCTTGACACCTTCTTCTTAAATGTCTTCACCCATGCAAAGCAAGAGGTTCTTGGGCTTGTTCATTTTCTTCATCCTCATCCTCTTCATCATCTTCTTCTTCCTCTTCACTTGCACCTTCTCCAAATTTGGCCTTTAATTTTCTCACCAATTTGTCTTTCTTATTCATTGTGGAGGCTATTTAACTCTATTTCAACTTTGGATTTCATAACATCATAATTACCAAATATCTTGACACTTGTATCAATCTCCTCTGCTAGGAGTGCAGTGATGGTAGCTGAGGCTTCATCAAAATTGATCTCATATCCTAAGGGTCTTAGCCATCTTACCCTAGGTACAACATATTTTATATATGTATCTACAAGAAAAAATATGTCATTGTAGTATTGTTCAACTAAAGAGACAAGTATCCTCATTCTCTACTTCATAGGCTTCTTGAAGTCTTCAAAATTGCTTTTCATAACTATTTCAAAGTTCTCACCCATCTGCTCAATAGACTCATTGATCTATACAACCACTAATCTATTATAAATAATATATCACCAATATAACTGGGGGGGGGTGGTGAATCAATTATATATTAATCTTGAGAAATGCTTTAATATTCAACCAAGTAAGCAAAAATCATAAAGGAATGCGCATACACAATAACACCAGATATGTTGACTAGGGAAATGCTTGATCAAAGGGAAAATCCTAGTGGGAATGATGCCCACAAAATAATCTAATAATCTAAATATTCTTGGTTAGAGGATGGACCCTGTTAGGATTCTGTTACACCACTTAGTACAATGAGTCCCTATTAGGAGACTTTGAATCCCTACTAGGAGTTGTAGAAAGTAGCTGAACCCACTATCCAAATAGCTTCAGGATTAGATCAATGAACCCACTATCTAATTGATCTCAGTACTATTTTTTTTAGAATAATAGATGTGAAATAATCTTTAGCTTCTTCCTCTTTCCAATACATTGGAATTCTTCACTTTCAAATCATGCAATCAAATCTGGAACTCTGTATTCATCAACAATAACCCTTAAGGTCACTTACACACATTAGCAAATCATTCTACTTCTCAATTCACAACCCTTCTCTACAATTCAATCTCAATGATGTATGAAACTTAGAAAACATGTTTCCTTTATACCACACTTCAATACTAATTCCTTGAGTTAGCTCCATATTTTGTCATAAGTTAATCAAATGAACTACATATTTACTTAATACTGTTAGCTCAAAATTATACACAATATTCCACACGTGCGACTTCCATACCTGTGCACTCACTGACATCATCAGTGGTCAATTTACTACCTCTGGTTAACTATGCAACCCTTCCTTCCAAAAACAATGTGCTATATCAATCATACAATAGAAACTATTTTCCATATGGTTCTTTGTAAATCATTAATAACCTTCATATGCTATCGATTCAGGTTTTGGGCACTTGCCTACATGTCACATACATGTTGTAGTATATGTTGGTAACTATGCATAAGCAGATACACAATGTATTATCCTCAATACAAACACATTTATAAATACATCATAACAATGTTCTACAATACTCCCCATAGCATCAGCATACATGCTAACATGATCTATTTGTCTTCCAACCTATTTTACCAAAAGATGGGAATTCATTTTGTACATAAAAAAATATGCCCACAAGTATTAATCCAAATTCACATTGTGCACTTTTTTTCTTCCTAATTCCTCCAAGATGTTCCATTATTTGTTGTAATTGAAGCTCTACAAGATCATAAGTATGATCTTTCTTGACAATTTCATAGCCAACATCAACTACAATGTAAGGTACACTATTTAACTTGCTTGATTGATAAAACTTATGAGAAATAACCCTAATTGAAAAGTCAAGTAGTGGGTTTATGATGGTATCTATTTTCATTCTATGCTTATTCCATTTTGCACCATGTATCTATTGTCTTCTCAATTACCTCTTTTGATTCACTTCGTAGGGTCTTTGGCCGATCTAGGGTTGGAAAACTAGTCACCCAATGAACAATTCTTTTTGAAATATTGATTGGTCCTCCTTCCAACTATAGATATCCATCATGTATCCTACTTAATACTATCTTGATCCATTCCATTTTGAACACTGTGGGGAAGTCTAGGGCATAGGTCAAACCATTTCTCTCAACAATCTTAAATTCTTCCTTCAAAATGTCATTTTCACACAACTTATCATAAGATTGCCTTATTTCCATATCACCTATACCTCCTACTTTTCAATTGTAACATTTTCTTACACCTTGGACCATTATGACCTTAAGTGGAATCATGGATAATGCACCTAATGGGTCTTGTTTATAAGAAATGTCTAGAATGGCTTTAAAATTTGGTTGTTTGACCTCATTATTGACTAATTGGACATCAAAAACTTCTTTCTCCTTCACATTCCTTGAACTGGAAGCCATTTTGTCAAAAAATATTTTAACAAATTTTAAACTGCATAACTCGGCTTATGAAGATTACCTCAAACATTCGATGAACTGGTTCTTGATCATCACTAGGATCTTTGCAAATGCTTTGAACTAGATTATGAATTGCCTCTTTGCTCTACTTTCTCTCGCTTGAATTTGTAATAAAAAAAAATTGGTGAAAATTGACCATATACCCTTCAAAACATCACATTTAATGCTTGTGCATGTACAACTATAAACTCGACATCAACACAATTTCTATTCCCCTTGGAATTTATAGAGATTTCCCTCACTTGACAGCTACTACAGACTCGGCTCTAACTGTCTTTAACTAGTAGCTCAACAATCATTAGTATTTTACTTGGCATTCATTGAAATGTTTCCATGGTCAGCAACAACATGAAAACTTAAAGATTTAACCCAAAACTTTTCACAACATCTTGCATCTTTATTCATGCTAATGTCATCTTTTTAGTGCTATTTTATTTTTGGAATTGATGTATGATATAGTACTTAAATATTAGTCCCACTTAACTTTTGTTTTGCTCAGTTTGATGAGGTGTGACCACCTAACCCTTTGGGTGAAGTGATCCCTTCTCCATTTGATGTATTGCCACCATCTTTCCTCTTCCATGTCTTGTTCATCTCATTCCTAATGTGTTCTACATCTGCCTTGCCTTTATCTTTATCAAATTAAAAACTTAGTGCCTTAGACCTAGTTGGACAATGTTTA
Organism: Cupressus sempervirens; assembly: GCA_028749045.1. Taxonomy (NCBI): domain Eukaryota; kingdom Viridiplantae; phylum Streptophyta; class Pinopsida; order Cupressales; family Cupressaceae; genus Cupressus; species Cupressus sempervirens. Next base: position 167,414,083 of record CM053793.1, on the reverse strand, counting down.
CTGATGTGACCAGTTTTCAAATAGTTGAAACATGTAGTTTGACTCAATCACCTCTTGTAATTACCACTGAAGTGAGTCCTAATGTAGTTTTTAGGTACATGTCCATATTATTGATAGTAGTGGTAGCTATATCTTGTATTGTAATCCCAATTATAAGAGTTTTCATAGCTTCTTACCTTTGTTGGCTTATTTGATGACCACATGGATTTGGATCTACATTCAAATGCTCTATGTCCATACTTCTGACAATTGTAGTAGTATCTTCCAAATTTTGGTGCATGCATGGTTTTGGTTCTACATTCATGTGCCTGATGACCTTATTTGTTGCACTTATGACAATGAGTCATGTTCTTAGGCTTAGCATTCTGATTTGTATTCTTTCTCCTAAACACATTAGCAGTATTTCCTTTCTTACCACAACTATGATAAGTAGGTTTGGATTTCTTACCTCTATTGTTCCTTTCTTCAACAAATTTAGATGATTCTCCTTCTTTAGTGCTTGCGTAGCCTAATCCTGATGCATCATTGTTGGATCTAGGGGATTTCAACAATTGTTCGAAGTACCTAATGGCTTCATTTGGCTTGTTGAAAATTTCAGCAATTTCTCTTTCTCTCTTTAGATCATTCTACAGTTGCTCATTTTGCAACTTCAATGTAGTTATCTCAATGTCCTTGACATTCAACTCATGATGAGCATTCATCATTTGACCTAAAGTATCCAATTGCATGTTTGAGATCTTGGATAGCTCTATTGACTTTTCTTCCAATCTGTTTGCCAAAATTCTTTTGTCTTCTTCAATCATGGCCTTGTCTTCTATAGCTTTCTTCTTTTGTTTAGACACTTCACACAGCAGTATAGCCTATGATTCTTGCTCCAACTTGAGATTTCTGATTTCTTCAACTTGTGCTCTATTTGTTTCCATTAGCTCTACAATTTTTGCATCAAATTCACTAGATTTATCATGTACAAATAGTTTTGTAGTGTCGATCTATTTGTATTGTGTGTCATTTTCTACTATAGCAATCTCTTTCCTTCTCTTCAAGGAACTCTTCAAAGAATCTCTAGCTTCATTTAGTTGATGTAGTATAAGATGTATTTCAATCTCTTGGTTCTCAATGGTCCTTCCCAACTTGTAGACTTCCATTTCAAGATGTTTCCTCTAAGCTACAAAGCTTCTTCTTCTGAGAACTAGACTTTGATACCAATTGTTGAAATTACAAGTAGGAAAGGTAAAATTTTAGGGGGGGTGGTGAATCAACAATTAAAACATGAACCCATAAAACTTTTCACCACTCATCCATCTCTTGCATTCAATAGGTAAACTTATTTAATATGTAAAGTGCATACATCTAAATCATGTAAACATATAAGAAATCACACATTTGACACTAGATTTGATTACCTAGAAACCCTCCAAAGAGAAGGTAAAACTAAGGTAGGGATGACACCCATAATTCTTCACTACTGCAACAATAAAATGTAGCCAATTGAGGTTACAATGGTTTGATCATGAACCATGATTTTCCCTATGAAAGGCTTGCCCTATTAAAGGCTTACAAGGACTATTAAGTCCCACCTTATTAGAGGATTTCAACACCCTGTTAGAAGTGTGCCAGGCTAAAGGACTTCAGAACATCCACTTGGAATGTTACCCTGATAAAGGATTTACAACAGTCTATTAAAACTACTCTACCTAGGATATTTAACTAAAATCACCTTTTAGGATGTTTCAGCATAGATCTTGTGATTGTCTCTAGTTTCTTGATTAAAGATCAAATCTATATAGTGTTCTTCTTGTTCCTTCCTGGTCTAATGTGACAATTTTTGTATCCTTCTATTCTTGTTCTCCTCCAATTGATAATGTAATTCACTCTCTATAACTTTTAAGTTTCCATGAATGCTTTATTTTTGCATGCAAACTTCTCTATCTTCTCCTTTAATCCCTTACACACTCATATAAAGTTTAGGGTTTCATCTTCCTTAAGAAGAGTAGAAGACTTAGGGTTAGGTATGAATCTAGTGCTAAGATTCATCTTTTTTTCCACTTAATCCTTCTTATTTTTTGATTGGCTGCATGTAATTACATAGGGAATTCACATACAGATTCATCCTTATCCTCAAAAGATTGTATTCTTTCCTTTGGTCGGCTGAAAAATGGTTTATAGTGCAATCACAAACAAGTATGTCATATCTATGTTACTTGACACTCAAAGTTACTGATTCTCGACACATACTGTAATTCTAATTTTGACTTGGCACCTAAACTACTCAACATCTATTATTTACTTAGCACTTGAATCACTCGGCATGGTCTATCTACTTGGCACTCATTTCAACTCAGCACAATCTTGTATTTACACTAGTTCGGTATAAACTAAGTAAATGACTTAAGTGTGTTGACACTCAATTGTCAAAACCAATCTAAGATCAAGATTAAGAAAATGGGTTTTGAAGGGCCCTTAAACTATGTATATAGACACAAAAGATTAAACTATTAACTTGATAGTGACTAACAAAGACAAAACCAGACATGGCTAGCCACCAAACAAATGTCTACCAAGAGAAAGACAAGAGAGAAAAACTAAAGAACACCTAACAAAAGAAACATGAAACACAAAACATAACAAACACTAGAGAGAGCAAAAGGGACATTAACCCATGATCTTAAGAAGCTCTACAACTTGAATTTCTAGCTGGTCCATCTTACTAGCAACATTTTTTATTTGTATTATCTTAGTTGAAGTAGCATCCGCCATCTTCTCTAACCCATATTTACTATTCAATAGGACCACAAAGTTCCTAAGGGACTTTGATGATGACCTTTTCACCATGAGACTTCTCTAGGTTACTAATGAGAATCTTGATGTTTTGGTTAGAAGCCATAAGAATATTATAACTCTAATTAGCAATGCTTTTCAAGGAGTCCTCAATGTTGTTTCCCTTATTATCCAACTCCATAACTTTATCCTCTAGCCTGTAGAAAGTTGTCATGTCCAGTAAAGATCCCATGCTATTATTTTTATTTTGTTTCAACCATCTACCTATTACAATTGTGAGACTATGATATGTAATATTTTATTTCAATGGTTGTGTTTTCAACCCTCAGAAGACACAATTGTGGAGTGGTTTAGAACATTTACTTGATATGTTCTTGCTCTATCATTACTATGTTGTAGAAGAAAACTGTTAGAGATATTACATCAAAATGTTTTTATTGTGATGCTTGCTAGAAATGTTGAAACAAAGAATGATGTATGTGTAGCTAAATCTTATGTAATAAGTTTGAATGTAAATTATCTTTTATGTTTATAGTGGTGCATGTTGAATTTTAGTATTCAAGATGAGAGATGAGAATATCATGTTTTTTGATGATCATATATAAAAATGAGAATTAGAACCATGACATAAGGATGAGGGGAAATAAGGTAAGGATTAGAAGAATAATTAAAATGAATATTAGATGAGTGATACTAGAATTGATGATAGAATAATGTTAATGAGTAATTGACATATTATTGTTCCTTGAAGAATGTATAAGTGTATCTTTGGAGATAAGCAGTTTGACAACTTCCTATAATAATTATCTGCATTTATCTACATTTATTGGTATGAGTTTCCAATTTAGAAAATAGATTGTGTGTACTATGTGTATTTCACTTATAACTTTTTATGTCTCTAATTTTTTTTGATATTTAAAAAGAATGTGACATGTTGGAATTCAAAGTGTCTACAGAGATTAGTTTACGAAACAATTTGCATTTATTTGCATTCATGTTTAATTTTTGCAACTTGGACAAAATGTTCATAATATATGAATAATGGCTCAAATTAAGTTTTAGAATCAAAAATATTTTTTTGATGGTAGACATTATAATTGTATTTCTCGTCTTTCTAGTTATGAATAATTTTTGTGTAAATGTAGTTTTGGTAGCTTAATTCATCAAGGAAATATGACTTACATTTTTAAGAAGCATAATGAATATTCAAAGGACATCTTTATGTGATTCACATATCATTAAATGTGTTGTTTGGTGCTACATTATATCTAGAGTTGGTTAAAAGTGTTATATGTGGTTATCTCTCTCTTTCCCTCCCTCTTTATCTACCTACCTACTTACCTTTCCTTAGAGGTATCATGGAAGGGAAGCCTATGCAAAGAGAGGTTTATTATATTTTATATATTTTTAGGGCTTATTAATTGGTCACTATGAATTATTTGGGTTTAAGATTTATTTAATTTTATCAATATTGGGGTATATTAGGGTTCATAAAAAATTATTAATGTAAGGTTTTATAGCATTAGTTAGTTTTTATTATAAAGGTTTCTAAATTTTCTCATAATTCAACTCTTTTTCTCTCTCTATCTCGCTTCCCTTCTAGGTCTCTCACCTCTCTTATGTGGACTTCTCTACCTATCATCACCTTTTCTATTTTCCATATTCTCTCTCACACCTTTTTATATCTAGCCTCCAAGTTTCTCCCTCCCTCCCTCTTTACCTATCTACCTCTCCATCTATGGCTCATTTCACATGTTTCTCATTTCCCCTCTATATCTCTCACCTCTCTATCCCTCTAGGTTTATCATCACCATATCCTCCTCTAGATCACCTCTCTCTCTCTCTCTCTCTCTCTCTCTCTCTCTCTCTCTCTCTCTCTCTCTCTAGGGTTAACCAAAGACAAAAATAACAATTACATGCAAATATAACCAATATCCTAAAATAATAAATCGCATAGAAGAGAACACAATACATAAAGATTTAACATTGGTCACCCAATCCTTGGGCTACATCCACCAATAGCAAGTCCAAGTTTATTATTATCAATCTACAATCCCTTACAACTCAATACCACTAAAAGAAGCTACAATCCCATCATACATTATGAAATCCCTAACCCTAAGCCATTTTATACAAGCTTTCTCCACTTACAAAATTAGGGCTAGAATAAGTAATCTAATAGAAAGAATATATTCTGATGCCTTTTACAATAGTGAATACATTTTTGGATTTGAGTTGTTGTCCTTGAAAACCCCCATAGGGGTATTTCCCTCAACCCATTCTATACTATGAAAGGGAGCACACATGAGGCTCTACCCCCAAACCATCATAGTAATAATCTAGGGGAAAATGTCTCAACAATATGTATGTGTGAGCACACACACATGTTTGTGTTTGTGTGTGTGAGAGGGGGGGGAATAAATGTATGGGGTAGTCAGAGAAGAGAGGATAGATGCAAAGAAGTGAATCATGAAAGAGATAGGATGAAATCTTGGGGAGAGAGAAGAGAGAAAGATAGGAGAGAAAAGGGGAGAGGGAAGGTGATAGGAAGTAAGACACGTTGATAGACAAAGGGATATAAAGAGAGTGAAATAGAGATAGATAGAAAAATCATGATAGACTATTAAATTTTGACTAAGTGTGAGAAATTATAAGATCTAGAGGTTGGGCAGAGAGTGTTGTGATATGGAGCCTAATTAGATTCAAAGGTTTATTTGGCACAATTTCTCCCTAGATTATTTCTATGGGGGTTTGGGGGCAGCATCCCCAAGATAGGGTCAAGGGACAACACCCCTATAGGGTCCTAGGTTAGGGCTCCCTATCATAGTACAAGGTGAGGTCAAGGGGAAAACCCCCCATGGAGGTTTTTGGGGGCAGTACCCCTAAAGCCAAAAATGGCCTTATTTTGTAAAAGGTGTTAGCTACTATTTTTCTATTAGATGAATTATTCTAGCCCTAATTTTGTAAGTAGTAAAAAGATTATATAAAAAAAGCTTAGGGTTACGGTTTTCATAATGTATGGGGATATTGTAGCTTCTTGCGGTGATATTGAGTTGTAAGGAATTATGGATTGTAATCACTAGATAATAATAACATTGGACTTTTTGTTGGTGGATGTAGCCCAGGGATTGGGTGAACAACGTTAAACCTTGGTCTTGCCTTGTCTTTTGTGTGATTTATAATTTTATGATGTTGGTTATCTTTGCATGTAACTATTATTTATGTTTGTGGTTAATCCTAACAAGTGGTATTAGAGCCAGGTTGTTGTCATTTTATTTTAGCCAGATTGTCATCATTGTTTTTAGCAATCCTCTACAGGAAGGTCTCACAACTAAGTGGGAGCAATTACAAATGAGGGTAAGCTGAAGGTTGAGAAGTTTAATGGGAAAAACTTTCAATTATGGAAGATGCAAATGGAGGACAATCTTTATCAGATGGATTTATGGAAGCCATTGGAAGGAGAAATAAAGAAACAAGGAACTATAATAGATGAGGACTAGGATATTTTAGATAGAAAGGCACTTGGAAGTATTCAACTATGCTTAGCACCATCAATATTATTTTACATTAAAAAAGTGAAGACAGTAGAAGAGTTGATGCAAACCCTAGAAAAACTATATGAAAAACCCTTCGCTTCAAATAAGGTATTTCTCATGAAGCATTTCTTTGATATGAAGATGGAGGACATTGGATCTACTTTAGATCATTTAAATGAGTTTAATATTGTTACTAGTTAGTTATCTTCTATGAAGAAGAAAATTGGGCTATCTTTATTTTGTGTTCTTTGCCATAAAGTTGGAATTGCTTGCCAATAGTTGTTTGTAATTCTATTTTTGGATCTAATACTCTAAAATTTTATGATGTGATTGGTGCTATTTTGAGTGAGGAAACTCGTAGGAAAACCTCAGGTGAATCCATATCAGGAAGTGCTTTGAATTCACAAAGCAAAGGTAGAATGACTAAGAGAGGAAATAATTCTGGAAATCATGGGAAATCAAGAGAAAAGTCAAAGGGAAAGAGATCTCAATCTAGAGGACCAAGATATTGTTGGTACTATGGAAGCTAGGGCATAAGAAGAAATATTAGTACACTCAAAAGAAAAATGAAGGAGATAAACCATAAGAGAACAAGGAGGCAAATGTGGTAAGTAACAAATCTAAAGAGGATGTTTTCCTTCTTTCTTTAGAAATTGTTGATGATTCATTGGTTTTAGATTTTGGGGCTTCATTTCATGCTAGTCCTCATAGAAGTTATTTTATTGATTATGTCCTAGGGGATTTTGGGCTTGTTTATTTGGGGAATAATGAACCCTGTCAAATTATTGTAAAGGGAAAAGATAAGATTAAGTTGCAAAATGGGAATCATTGGCTATTCCATGAGGTAAGACATGTTCCAAGGCTAAGTAGGAATTTAGTTTCAACAAGGCAACTCAGTGATGAGGGCTGTGTAGTTACTTTTAATGATAAAAATTGGCAAGTTTTAAAAGATTCCCTTGTAGTAGAAAAAGGAGTGAATGCAAGCACCTTATATCTTTGTATAGGTCATATTGTTCCATCTACTTTGATTATTTTAGAGAAAAATGAATGATCAGGAATAGTTGTTGCAATTGAGCAAGGAGAACAAAAAAATGTTATAGATTTTGATACAACGCTATGGCACCATAGACTTTGGGACATGAGTGAGAAAGGTATGAAATTATTTCATTCAAAGAAAGTTTTACCATGTTTGAAACATGTTAATATGGATTTCTATAAAAGTTGTGTGTATGGAAAACAAAAGAGAATGAGTTTTGTGAAGTGTGGGAAGGAAATGAAAAATGAGAAATTAGAGCTTGTGCATACAAATGTATGGGGACAAGCTTAGGTATCTTCCCTTGGTGGCTCTCATTGTTATGTTAAATTTATTGATAATGGAACTAGAAAAGTATGTGTTTATTTCCTTAGACAAAAATCTAATGTATTTAAAACTTTTAAGAAATGGAAATGCTTGGTTGAGAATGAGACTAGTAAAAAGATAAAATGTCTTAGATCTTATTATGGTGGTGAGTATTGCAGTCATGAATTTGAAGATCATTGCTCCACTAATGGTATTCATAGATAGAAATTTGTTCCAAGGACTCCAATAGAAAATGGACTGGCTAAATGCATGAACAAGACAATAGTAGACTGTGCAAAGAGCATGAGGTTGCATGTTGGACTACCCTTAAACATGTGGGTGGAGGATATCAATATTATTGTATATTTTATTTATAGAGGTCTTTCTACTCCTTTTGGTTGTGGTATTCTAGAGGGAGCATGGACTGGTAAGAAGGTGAGTTATTCTTTTCTCAAAAATTTTGGTTGTGAAGCATTTGCAAGTATAGATTCTAAAGATAGAACCAACATGGAAGCTAAGTCAAAGAAATGTGTATTTTTTGGATATGGCATTAATGAATTTGGTTATATGCTTTAGGATTTTGAAATTTTTAAAATTATAAGAAGCAAGGTTGTCATATTTAATTAGAAAGTATTGTACAAAGATCTATTGCAGCAAATTGAAAAGAAAGAAAATTATTATGTAGTGTTGGATGATAGTCCAAAAGATGATATTCCAGTAGTTCCTCATTATTTGCAATAACAAATACCACACACCCTAGTGAATGTTAAATGATCAACATGGATAAGTAGACCCTCCAAAAATATTTTTTCCTTCTCTATATTTTATTTTACTTACTGATGCTAGTGAACCTGAATTTAATGATGAAGCTATGCAAGTAGACACAAAGATTCAATGGGAGTATACAATGAAAGAAGAAATGGACTCTTTTCTGAAAAATAAGACATAGGATTTATGCAAGTTGTATGTGGGTAAAAGTGATTTACAAAATAAATGGGTTTATATATTGAAAGAAGAGGATGGAGGTAAGTCAATATTTAAAGTTGGGTTAGTTGTAAAAGAATTTGCATAGAAAAAATGGCATTGATTTTAATGAGATATTTTCTCCAGTTGTTAAAATGACTTTTATTCTTCTTGTTTTTAAGTATTGTGGCTACTGAATATTTACATTTGGAGAAGCTTTATGTTAAAACAACATTTCTTCATGGTGATTTGGATGAAGAGATATATATGGTAGGACCACATGGATTTGAGGTCAAAGATAAGGAGAACTTAGTGTGTAGATTAAAGAAAAGCCTATATGACTTGAAGCAAGAACCTTGGCAATGGTATCTAAAATTTGACAATTTTATACATAAGCATGGGTGTAGTAGGTTTCATTTAGACCATTATGTTTATTTTAAGAGGTTGCATGATGACAGCTACATTATTTTATGTTTATAATTTGATGATATACATGTAACTGGGTCTAACATGGATCACCCTAAGTGGTTAAAAGAACTATTAACACATTCATTTTCTATGAAGGATTTGAGGAAAAAAAAATCCTTGGTATGAAAATTTGCAGAGATAGGAAGAACAAAAAATTGACTTTATCTCAAGTTGATTATTTTGTGAAGGTGTAGCAACATTTCTCTATGGCCAATGCTAAAGTTGTATGCACACATTTACCTAGTCATTTGAAATTCACTAAGGAGATGTGTCCAAAGACACAATGAGAGGAAGCTAAGATGACCAAGGTACCTTATGATTTACTTGTAGGAAGCTTGATGTATGCTATGCTACATACAAGGCTAGATACTGCACATGCACTGGGAGTCATTAGAAAATATATGAGTCATCTAGGAATTGAGTATTGGAATGTAGTAAAATGGATTCTTTGATATTTGAGAGGAACATCCAATAAATTTTTACATTTTTGGGGCTCTACTACTAATTTACAGGCTATGTTAACTCATATTATGCAAGGGATATTGATACCATGTGGAGTACTATAGGTTATGTATTATTGTCAGTGGGGCAGCAATGAGTTGGGTTTCTCGGTTACAAAAGTTAATGCTTTATCCACTATAGAGGTGGAGTATGTTGCTTCTACAAAGGCATCCAAGTAGATGATATAGCATTAGTTCTTCAGGGAAGAATTGGGACACCCACAGAGAGGTATTTATTTGTTTATAGATAGCCAGAGTGTCATTCATCTTATGAAGAATTATGCTCTACATTGAAAGACAAAACACATAGAGTTGTGGTACTATTTCATTCAGTCAATTTTGGATGATGGATAGTTAAATTTGGAGAATATACATACAAATGACAATCCAATAGATATGTTTACCAAGGAAATAACAAGGGAGAATTTGAACTCTTATTTAGCTTTGGTTGGTCTTATAGACTAAATAGAATAAAAGAATAATAGAGTCCAAGGTGATTTGATATTCTAGTGGGAGATACAAGTTTAGTAGTGCTATGATCAGTCTCCAAGTGGGAGGCTATTATTGTGGATTCTAATCAAGGTACACTCTCTATCATAGTATAGGGAAGGGTCAAGGGGAAATGTACCTGCAAGGGGTTTTGGGGATAGTACCCACGAAGCCAAAAATGACCTTATATTGTAAAAGGCATCAGCTGCTAATTTTCTATTGGATGACTTTTTATAGCCCTAATTCTGTAAGTCGTAAAAATCTTGTTTAAACAAGCTTAGGTTTAGGGATTTCATAATGTATGGTGATATTATAGCTTCATGTGGCAGTATTGATATGTAAGGGATTGTACATTGTGATCACTGGATAATAATAATATTGGACATTTTGTTGGTGGACATAGCCTAGGGATTGGGTGAACCATGTTAAATCTTTATGTCTTGTGTCCTCTCCTATGTGATTTATTATTTTCTAATATTGGTTATATTTTCATGTAACTATTATTTAGGTCTATGGTTAATCCTAACAGCGAGGAGATACTAAGATAGAGAGAGGTAGAGAAGAAGGAGAAGGAAAGTAATAAGGAAATAGATAGGCCAAGCGATTGGCAAAGAGAAAGAGCACAAGATAGAGAGATAACAAGAGAATGACAATAGGAGTTTGATGATTACAACAAAAAAACAAATTTAAGTCTACAAAAATTATAAGATCTCATAAAATGTGGATCTTTCATAGGCTCATAGATATTTAAAAACCATTCTCGAGCATCCTAACAATATATAGATAAAATATAACCTAAAGTATAAGAGCTTAAATGTTATATTCTATTTATATATCCTAATGAGAAAACATAATGGGGGTAACAAACTAATTAGCATTCAAAATATGTATGTGTTTTCATAAACTAATAATATCAGTTGCAACATGTTTTTCCTCTAGCTATTATTCAAAGATACCATGCATATTTTTCTCTTGTCTAATATAACATGCATGGATTGTGCTTGTTACTAAAATTTTGCACATGCTGAAAATTTTACTTCAAATAACATCACAAAAGAATTTCAGAAGAAAACATTCATTTTTATTCATTTACATTTTATCATTTTGCGATCGTATAAGAAATCATGAGCAAAAGGAAGAACAATTTTTATTGTATAAATCAACTGATATGTACAATTTTCATCTTTACAAAGTATGAAATGAATGGAAAAAAGTTGAATATACATGTTTTCTCACACAAGCTGTGAGATTAGCTTTCATTGCAAAGAATGATCCTATCCTATTCAAGTGAAAGTACATAAAGAAATGAAATGAAGTAGCATGAGGGTCATAAGGAGCCATTCATTGCCTAGTTATGACTGGTTGTTGCATGCTTGTGTTCTGGTTTAGTCATTGTTGTAGCTCTATAAAGTCTAGAATCCTACAATAAATAGAGAAGAATGAGTTAGATCATTTTGATCTAAGCAATGCTATCTCACATCCCCTCAAATGCAAAATCATTTCATTCATTTTGTACTTGCATAAAACTAGAATAGGTATCAGTAATGAATTACCAAGTGATAAGTATAGAATGAATGCAATGAACACAAAAACATCATGTCATACAGGAAATAGAAATAAAGATAAAAATAGCAACATAGAACTAGATCATAACACTGGTGATATGCTATTGAAGCAAAAGAAGATTCCTAAAAGAATCACTAAGTGAGCATGCTACAAGGAAATTAGCTAGCAAAAATTTTATGGAAAGAGAAGAAATTCTAGGCAACAAGAAGCTAATCAAACATTAGTGTGACATGACCATGAAGAGAATTAGGAGTCTTTTTAAGAGGGGTGTTTTTAAAGGTTGGCTGACAAGCACAAGCTCAGAACAAGTAAAGACAAGCATATTAAATGTAGATTAGTGTCACGAGCCTGTGCTTAGACCTCGTAGATGATATGCTACAAAAGGGGATTAGTGCATCAAGATGTATTGATAACATTAAAATGCAAGAAATGTTAATAACTGTCTTTGCGAGATTGTGTTTGGTCATGAAATTATTTATAGCCATAGGAGAATGCAAAGATTCAAAAACTAGATTTTAAAAGAAACTGAATGAGATAAGGAACATAAAATGGAAACAAAATTTTCCTTTCTTCCCATCACCTAAAGCCATTATCTCATATGCATGGCAGATGGAGATACAAGATACAATATGTTGACCAAAGCCACAAAAGCCTTTAATGTTGCATTTGGAAAATATTGTCTTTTGGAGCCTCATATTTGAGATCAACCATTCCTCTAATGCCTAAGCACCACGAACATTGTTCTATATTAATAGGGAAGGATCCTGATTAAATATCTTTCTATAGAGAGAAGAGTGACAAGTCATTGTTATAAGGAAAAAGGGTATAAATTTTCCCAAGTAGATGTTTTCAAGAAGGAAAGGCATATAAAAAATCCCTATATAGGAAGTGTCAAGTGCTCAAAAAAGCCACAGCTAAAGAAGATTGGAAGTTAGCTTTAAATAATCACAGGTCTGAGAAAAAAGTTCATGTAATGGATGGTAACCAAAAAAGTGTCATAAAGTATATTTTTGGATTGTGCACTTTGTGTCCACACCTAGCTACGAAGACTAGCTCTTAGTTCTCAAATTATTATGGCTCGGCTAGCTTCATTCAAAATGGACATAGCATAGTGGAAATAGAAATGGCTTCACAGAATTAACTAAATCCAAGTGGCCAAGCAACTACTAGTACTTCACCACAACATTAGCAACCAAATAGTGGTCTTCAAAATGATTAATGATATAACAGATATAGATCCAAAGGAGGTTGTTTCATGCATAGCTTTGTCAAAGAATTATTCATATGTAACATCAAACAAGTGGAAAGATACCCCAGTTGGGTTTTTATGGAATACAATTTGCAAAATTCCAAAACAGAAAAATAAAACCCTCGATGTGTAGCAGCAAGAGTTTCAAATTGCATGGGAAAAGCAATAACTGAAGAAAGGAAAATGATAGAACAACAAGTTCTAGATTATAGTAGCATTTAACATGAATATAATGGAATACAATGACAATAGAGAGAACAATTTAGATTCCACCTCCATAACAAAAAAATAAAACCCTACAAATGGCTTCAATGTTGTCTATTCAACAATGGAAATATAATCTATATTCATGGTGACTATAAGGAATACCAGCATAACCCTAGTTTTTTGTAAAAATGAGCAAATAATCTCAATAACAAAAACCCAGAATGAATTCCTTCAAATAGCAAACAAGTATCTTTCATGGCGGCATGAATATAAGACACAACAATAGTCAAACTTTTCCAATGGCAGCAAGTAGAAACGAAAAAATGTAAGCATAAAGATGGGAGAATAATGGAAAAATGCTACAAATACCTTCATTCATGGACAAATAAAGACCAACAAGCTCCAACGAATCAATAATAGTGGATTCTTCATCAATGGAAAAAGAAAAGAAAAAACCTCATTCTTCCTCTTGACATCTCTAGAATGTGTGAATGTGAAAATGAATACCCTTTTTAGGGTTACAAAGGCTTATATGCCCTTTTCAATATTTCATGTTCAAGGGGGGGCTCATGTGTTTTTTAATTCCTTTTCACATATTGATATTTGTATTGTGTTTTCAAATATTTGTATTTGTAAGGGTGTTTTGTTTAAGTTATTTCTTTTTGCATAATTATTTTTGTAAAGAGAACAATATTTAAATGATAATATTATGAGTCATTTAATATTTTTTTTCTATTTTAAATGCAAAAGAAAGGTGGGGCATTATATTCATGTCATGATCTTTATGAGGAAAAATTGGTTTGAAACATTAAGAGCTTTTCTTGGAGGGAATATAGGCTTTTGGGGCCGAATTTGGCTTTGCCCTAACAATTGAAAGATATTTGTTGACTATTAGAGCATTTTTAGAGGAGTTTGGAATGAGTCATTGGGTTCTTTATGAAGTAGTGGAGTTTTCCCAGGGGTAGGACTTAATTTTGTGAGTTATTGAGTCCTTGTTTTTATGCTATCTTTCTGCATTCGACCCAAGGGGTCTGAGGTTGTATTTAGTAAGTATTTGGTACTCATTTTAGGAGTTCTAATTTTATGCATAGAGGTTTTGTGACTACTTTTGTGAGTCCTAGACTTTATTTTCAAAATCTATAATTCATTTTTGGAGATACAATACAAGTGACAGCAAGTGTGATTATGCTATCTTGTGTTAACTTTAAGCCTTCTTTCTTCCTACATTTCTATGTGTGTATCTAAGTGATTTGATAGAATAACTTGTGAATTTTCATTATTCCTTTTCATTCTGTCTCATTCCAGCACCTAATTGTAGGAGAGTAAGTTTATTTGCAGGTTATAATTTGTCTTTAAAAGTGAAATTGGTTAAAGAGAGGTGTCTATGTTCCTCCTTTTACTAATTCATTCTGAAAACCCTATTATACATTAAATATGCAAATCTTTACAAGAAGATGTGTTTTGTTTGCATTTCAAATAGCTATGTAATCCTCTCTGTCAAGTGTATCTAAATTTCCATCAACACTTTTGGTGTATCACCTTTTTCTTGATTTAGGCTATGGGTTTTAGGTTTACTTTTAGCAATTTCTCTCCTTTTACTTACAAGTTTAAATTAAGTTCATAGAGATTTCGCTGAAATATTGAATAGGAGTCAGGCTAGAACTGATAGGTTTCACTTTATTTGCATGTCCCACATAGTGAAGTGATTCCCATGTTAAGTTAGGATTGCTGAACTCTTTCAGTTCATTAATGGGTGCAAATTTTTATACTTAACAATTTTGGCACACCTGGTGGGACATGAGCACATTTTTCAACTGTGCTAGTATAGTATATGATTATGTTTCAACCAACTAGAAAAGTGCACTAATTTATGAGAAAATTTCAAACAATGAGTTCCACTTCTTTTGAATATCTACAGCTAGAAACTTCAAAAAGGCATGGAAGAACTCTTGCCGGAACAAAGCCAGCATCAAAAAGGCAAATTTCAGCCCCTGGTATTCGTGTGTATAGTAGAAAATGTCAGAGAAAAGTTAGGCATTCAGCAAGTTCAATAGTGAGGACTGAATCATTTGAAATTGATATTTCTGCTACTTCTACTGCAAGTGCCAATTTTACTACAAGTTGTAGTTTCATACCAGCAACTACAACAATTTGTTCATGTCCAGATTTCAACACAATAGCAAGTACCATTACCACCTCCAATGGTGAGAGCATTTGCATTTGTGCCATTTGATCAGGGGAGCCATTTAAAATTTTCCTAGCATCATGATATACTCCTTGTTGATTTAAAAAGTTTACCAGATTTCACTGGAGAGAATCAAACTATAGCTTATGAGCATATCAAAGATGTTGCCACATTGTGTAGTGTTCATCATGTTACGGAGGAAGATGTCACTGCCAAGTTACTTGGAACATCTCTTAGAGGGAAAGTGCTTCACTGGTTTAGGAGCTTGGCTATTGAGTCAATTGATTCATGGGACACTTTGGGTGATGCTTTGACAAGGCATTTTGAAGACAAGTTAGATTATTTGTCTCTTGTAGTGCAACTCACAACTATAAAGTGTGCTCCTCAAGAGAAAATGATGGATTTCAACAATAGATTTTAGAGGACTTGGATCAGAATACCTATCATGGTAAGGCCTTCAGCAAATCATGCTTTTCTATATTTTTTGAAAAGCTTAAATAGTGATATTTCAGTAATGATTAAGTTAATGGGAGGTGTTTCACTACCTCAAGCATATGATGTTGCTATTAGAGCTGAAAATAGCCTTATCCAAGTTGGTAAAATAGCCCCTAGGCCTCCAATGTCTATTTTGCCAGACATATAGCCAAATATGCCTTTGACAATCCCAGCTTTTAACCCTTTACCTATTGTGCCTAGTCAAGAAAATGTTGTAGCAGGCCCTTCACAAGAGCTAGAGGAGATTAAAAGTAGTTAGCTCAAGATCAAAAATATGATGCAAACCTTTAGTAATGAGTTGGTTAATTTGAAAAAATAGCAATTTCAGCTTAGAGCACCTTACCAACAGCAAAATCTAGCTATAAATCCACCTTATCAACCACATTATCAGTAGCAAAACCAAGGCCAAGCCTAAATGAATAGACAGTCATATCAAGGTAATGCAATGGGTTATAGGCAAAATATCAATCAAAGACCTTTTCAGCCTTATAACCCAACACCTCTGAACGATGCTAATCTAGTAAGAGATATTTTACCCATGCAAAACAATCTTGTAGTAGATTTTGAGTGGTTTTTTCCATGTAATGAACCACATAATCAAGCTACTTGTACCAATGGGGTGATTAATCAAGTGTTAATGGTACAAAATATAGTTACAGGACAACAAAAGGCAACAAATGATGCACCTAAATAGCAGCATGATGTACACACTCATGAAACTACTTTCCTTAACTAGTAGAAAGATGAGTTTTGTGCAGTAAATAATGATTCACCAATACCAGCCAATACTTGAGCCAAAAAGAGAGCTCTGCAAACAAAAAAAATTAAAGCACCTAATATTGTTGAATCATCAAATTCCACAAATACTGTGGAAGATGCTCATGTCCCTATCACCAAGGAAAACATTCACAAGTAAGCAGAGCATGCTGCTACTAAAGTACATCAGAAATCACATGTTGTTGTACCTTTCAATATTGTGGAAAATATGAAGAAGATGAATGAGTCTATTTCAATGTGTGAGACGTTGGCTATTCTTGGCCAAACAAATATGTTGAAGAAAGCTTTGTTTGATGAAGCAAATCCTATGAAAGTGATGAAAAAACTAGCAAAGGCTATATTAACAAATGCTAATGAAAAGAAAGAGGATAGCGATAAGATTGCCAAGGAATCAAGTAAGATAGTTAAACCTCCTCCTTTTTGTCTTTCATTTATTATTGGTGACAAATTAGTTCACAACTATATGGTTGATAGTGGAGCTACAAGATCAATCATGCCCAAATAGATAGTTGACCAATTAGGATTAAAATATTAGCCCATTGAAAGAGGTTTTGTTCAACTTGATAGAACGTTTATGGGTACTATAGGTGTGATTAGATATGCAAGTGTTACTCTTCATGCCTGTCCTAAATTTTCCATTCAATAGGGTATCTATGTCATAGATTTACCTTCATACTTTGCCATTTGCTTGTCTAGGGATTTTACTACAAAGATTGGCAGTTATTTATCATCTAATTGGTCTCACATGCTTTTTAGGACTAGATATGGTACTAAGGTAACAATTAAGTCTAAATTACTTGCAAGAAATCATATAGAACCTTATGTACCTAGTGTTGTCAATGAAATTTTTCTTGCATTTGACGAAGAAGAGCATCATATAGCTACTAAAACTAGAACCCAGCTAGATAATGTTTCGGATATTATTCTTGATGAATAGGAAGTAACTCAAACTTATGAAAATCAATTTTATGATATGAAGAATTTTGATTTAGGGACTTATATAATACATGAGCAAGATGTAGTTATTCCTAATTTGGTCAAGCTAGCTAATCAGTTGAAAGTGTCACAAAATCAGATATGGAGTATGTTTTTTGATGGTTCAAGGGGTAAACAAGGTACTAGTGGGGTTGTTATGTTAGTTTCACCTAAAAATGAAAAGTACTATGCCGCTTTTAGATTTAGCTTTTCTTGCTCAAATAATATAGCAGAATATGAAGGATTGATTCATGGATTAGAATGGGCAAGAAAATGTGGTATTAAGTGTTTGAAGGTATTTGGTGATAGTGAGCTAATGGTAAATTAGGTAAGAGGCTTGAATGCTATTAAAAATGACATTCTTAAGTCTTACAGACATTGAGTATGGGATCTCCTTGAAAATTTTGATGCTTTTGATATAAATATTGTTCTTAGATGTAAGAACTAGCATGTTGATAGATTAGCAGATATAGGACCTCAGTATGATATTGTGAATAGTGTTATAGCACAAACTGATCAGCAACATATTAAGATTATTACGAGGAATTTAGTACCTGATAATAATGTTAATTGGAAATTTTTGGAGAGTGATAAGCAAATTCTACAATTAATGTTTGAAGAAGACATTTTTGCCAATTCAAACCGATAGAGGTATAAAGATCAGTATGGAGATAAGGTGTTACAACTGAAAAATAACATGTTACCTAAAGGGTTAGTAATGTTGGAAAGTATTTTTAACTCTAATGATCAGTTAAAACCTAGTAAAGCTAACTTGCTGGTCAAAGAAAACTAGTATGAAGATCTAGAAATTGCACCTAGTAAATGCCTTAAGTTTGGTAAAGTGAACTCTATTGAAGAAAAATACTCTTTTCTTTATTTATTTCAAGAATTTAGTGATGTTTTTGCATGGCAATACAATGATCTAAAAGGTTTTGACCCAAAACTTGCACAACACATAATAGAACTGGAACCAACAGCTAAACCAGTTCGGCAAAAATGAAGGTTGATTAATCCTAAGCTAGAGCCTTTAATGCAAAAGGAAGTTCTGAGGCTAATTGAGAGCAAGATAATTTTTCGGACCAAGCACATGAGCTAGGTTGCTAATTTGGTTCCTATAAGGAAGAAAAATGGAGAGTTACATTTGTGTGTGGATTTCAGAGACTTGAATAGAGTCTCATTGAAAGATAGACACCCACATCCATCCATGGAGCAGATATTACAATATGTATTTGGAGTTGAATGGTTCTCTTTGCTGGATGGATATTTGGGTTACAATCAAATTTTGGTGAAAGAAGAGGATAAGTTTAAGATAGCCTTTACAACGAAGTGGGGAACATCGCCATACAAAAGAATGCCATTTGGACTATTAAATGTTGGGGCAATTTTTCAAAAAGTGATGGAGATGGTTTTCAGCAATCTAACGTATAAGTTTGTTCTAGTATATTTGGATGATGTCACTATTTATTCTCAAAAAACAATAGATCATATTTACCATTTAAGGCAGATTTTTTAGCATTGTAAAGAATTTGGCATCTCATTAAACCCAATGAAGTGTATTTTATCTGTTCATGAAGGTAAATTGCTTAGGTATATTGTTTCAAAAGAAGGAATCAATGTAGATCCTGAGTGAGTTACAACAATTCTAGAGTTGCCTTTACCACAGCATAAAAAGGGTCTTCAAAGCTTCGTTGGACACATTAATTTTGTGAGGAGATTTTTGCTTGATATTGCAGCATTACTTAAGCCATTAATGGCTATGCTGAAGAAAAACATAGTCTTTGCATGGACAAAAGAGGTGAAAGACAATTTTCAGGCCATCAAAGATGCATTGGCAGCAGCCCCAATGTTGATAAATACTAATTTTAGTAAGGATTTTATCCTTTATGCATATGGAAATTTTGATGTCATTTCAGCCATGCTGGTATAGAAGAATTCAGAAGGGTTGGAATAGCCAATTGCATTTTTCAGCAAAGGACTCGAAGTGTATGAGCAAAGGTACAGTTTTGTTGAGAAACATGTACTTTTAGTTGTCAAGATTCTTATAAAATTTAGACATTTATTGACACATAATAAGGTGATTTTGTGTATGGCATATCCAAGTGTCAAGGAGTTTCTCTTAAGTAAGGATTTAAATGAAAAGTGAGCTAGCTAGATAACATGCATCATGGAATATGATGTGGATATCTAGATCACCAAGTTGGTTAGGGGAAAGGACTTGTGTGAACAAATTGTAGACACAGAAATTTCAAAACTTGAAGGACAAGCAAACATTGTTTTGTTGATTGGTGCTGCAAGAAATAACAATGGAACAACAAGTTGGTTACAAGATATGGTTCACTTTTTGAGGACTAGTGAGTGTCCAGCCACTTTGGACAAAGAAAAATAGATGTATTATCGCTTGCAATCAATTCCTTTTGTCTTGATTAATGATGTTTTATATCAAAAAGACTACAATGGAGCACTTCTTAGGTTCGTTGATTCAAACCAAGTTGCAAATATATTGCAAGAATTTCATGATGGACATTCAGGAGGACACTTTTCACCTAGAACAATAGCATACAAGATCCTTTGAGCTGGATATTATTGGACTAACATATTTAAGGATAGTCATGCATATGTCAGGAAATGTGTTAAATGTGCCATGTTTGTTGGAAAAGAGAGGCTACCAGCTTTGCCTTTGCAACCAATTAAGATAAAACAACCCTTTCAAAAATTGGGTGTTGACTTTATAGCGCCTATTAACCCTCCATCAAATGAAAGTCACAAGTGGATAATCACTACTACTAATTATTTCACATGCTGGACTGAGGCAATGACATTAAATGATGAAAATAAGATAGTAGCCCTCAACTTTTATGATGACATTGTGAATAGGTTTGGAGTGCCTAATTCAATTATCTTTGATAACACACTTTCTTTGATTGGAATGAAAGTGATTGACTGGGCATTCAAAAATGGCATATATCTTAGCACTAGTTCTAATTATTACCCATAGGGTAATGGATTAGTAGAATCTTCCAACAAGAATCTGATAAGAATGATCAAGCAAACTTTGCAAGAAAATCAGCGAGTTTGGCATTCAAAATTGAAGGCTACCTTATAGTTTGATTGAATCACCCCAAAATAGATTATTGGAAACTCATCCTATCATCTCATCTATGGGAAAGAAGCCCAGTTATCAATTGAATTAAAGTTGCCAGCTCTTGATCTTGCTACTCAATTGGTTCTATTTGAGGAAGGTGATCCTATTCTAGTACGGTGTGCCTAGCTGATGCAATTGGAAGAAAATAGGAAAAAGGATATGAAAACCATGGAGTTTTAGCAAATGCAAATTAAGAAGAGTTTTGATAGAAAAGCACAAGCCCGAGAATTTAGCATAGGTGGCATGGTACTGAAATGGGATTTTTTCAAGAGCAAGCCCGACCATCACAATAAGTTTGATCATATGTGGGTTGGGCCATTTCAAATTGCTGAATGGAAACAACATAATGCTTACCAGCTAGCCACAATGGAAGGAGATACACTACCAATCCCTATGAATGGGATCCACCTCAAGCCATGCTTTTGAGGTGTGAGTTTTAATCCTACCTTGTATATACTAGGTTAGTTTCCTTGTTTTCAATAAGTGTGTCTACATTTTAGTTTAGTTTGTTTTTCCCTAAGTGTTGTCCAAGCATGTGTTTGTTTTGTTTTCTATTCTAGGTTAGTTTCATATTTTTTTTTGTAGTCCAAGTTAGTTAAGTTGATGGTTTATGTTGTTATGCAATCATTTCTGTCCATTTCATTCATGCATGCATAAATTTATATGATTGAACGCATACTCATATCCAGTACACACATACATACACATATACATATCGTTGAAAATAAATATGTCTAGCTGCCAACCATACATATATGCATATCCATGCATCTGCTACATACGTGCATCCATTCAAGCCCATGCATTCATCCATACATAAATAAAATGGTCGACTATGATGGTTTTGACTTCTAAAGTTGATACTTGAGTTTTGATCCTGAATACCCATCAATCTAATAAGAGTTTCAAGTCTTACTAAACTCACGTGCATGCATCCAAAATTGAACCAGCAACTTTAGAAGTTGCTTTATGTCAGGTCTAGGTGCTAGGAATGCATAATTCAGACTCTATGCCCAATGAAGAAGTGAAAACTAGTCAAGTGTCAAGAAGGAAGACAAACAGTAGAGGTCGCCAAAAAATGTTACTAAAATTTTACACATGCTGAAAATTTTACTTCAAGTAACATCACAAAAGAATTGCAGAAGAAAAAATTCATTTTTATTCATTTACATTTTATCATTTTGTGATTATATAAGAAATCATGAGCAAAAGGAAGAACAATTTTTATTGCATAAATCAATTGATATGTACAATTTTCATCTTTACAAAGTATGAAATGAATGGAAAAAAGCTGAATATACATATTTTCTCACGCAAGTTGTGAGATTAGCTTTCATTACAAAGAATGATCCTATCCTATTCAAGTGAAAGTACATAAAGAAATGAAATGAAATAGCATAAGGGTCATAAGGAGCCAATCATTGCCTGGTTATGATTGGCTATTGCATGCTTGCGTTCTAGGTCAATCATTGCTCCAGCTCTATAAAGTTCAAAATACTATAATAAATAGAGAAGAATGAGTTAGATCATTTCAATCTAAGCAATGCCAGCTTACCTCCCTTCAAATGCAAGAGCATTTCATTCATGTTGTACTTGCATAAAACTAGAAAAGGTATCAGTAATGAATTGCCAAGTGATAAGTACAGAAGGAATGCAATGAACACAAAAACATCATGCCATACAACAGATAGAAACAAAGGGAAAAATAACAACATAGAACTAGATCATAACACTAGTGATATGCTATTAAGGAAAAAGAAGATTCCTAAAAGAATCGTTGAGTGAGCATGCTACAAGGAAATCAGCTAGAAAAGATTTTATGGAAAGAGAAGAAATGTCAGGCAACAAGAAGCCAATGAAACATCACTGTGAGATGACCGTGAAGAGAATTAGGAGTCTTTTTAAGAAGGTTGGCTGAAAAGCACAAGCTCAAAACAAGTAAAGGCAAGCATATTAAATGCAGATCAGTGTCACAAACCTGTGCTCAAACCTCGTAGATGATATGCTAGAGGAGGGGCTTAGTGCATCAAGATGTATTGATGACATTGAAATGAAAGAAATGTTAATAACTGTCTTTGTGAGATTGTGTTTGGTCACGAAATTATTTATAGCCATAGGGGAATGCAAAGATTCAAAAAGTAGATTTTAAAAGAAACTGACTGAGATAAGGAATATAAAATGGAAACAAAATTACAATAGTATTTAACATGAATATAATGGAATACAATGACAATGAAGATAACTATTGAGATTCCATCTCCATAACAAAAAAATAAAACCCTGCAGACAGCTTCAATGTTGTCTATTGGACAATGGAAATATAATCTATATTCATGGTGGCTATAAGGAATACCAGCATAACCCCATTTTTTGTAAAAATGAGAAAATAATCTCAATAACAAAAACCCAGAATGAATTCCTTCCAATAGAAAACAAGTATCTTTCATGGCAGCATGAATATAAGACACAACAACAATCAAACTTTTCCAATGGCAACAAGTAGAAATGGAAAAACATAAGCATAAAGATTGGAGAATAATGGAAAAATGTTGCAAATACCTTCATTCATGGAGAGATAAAGACCAGCAAGCTCCAGCAAATCAATAATGGTGGATTCTTCTTCAATGGCAAAAGAAAAGAAAAACCCTCATTCTTCCTCTCGACATCTCCAGAATGTGCATATGTGAAAATGAATACCCGTTTTAGGGTTACAAAGGCTTATGTGCCCTTTTCAATATTTCATTTGGGGGGGGGGGGGGGGGGGGGGGCGCTATGTGTTTTTTTAAATTCCTTTTCACATATTGATATTTGTATTGTGTTTTCAAATATTTATATTTGTAAGGGGTTTTTTTTTCAAGTTTTTTTTTTGCATAATTATTTTTGTAAAGAGAATAATATTTAAATGATAATATAATGAGTCATTTAATATTTGTTTTCTATTTTAAATGAAAAAGAAAGGTGGGGCATTATATTCATGTCATGATCTTTGTGAGGAAAATTTGGTTTGAAAACATTAGGAGCTTTTCTTGGAGGGAATATAGGCTTCTGGGGTCGAATTTGGCTTTGCCTTGATAGTTGAAAGATATTTGTTGACTATTAGAGCATTTTTAGAGGAGTTTGGAATGAGTCATTGGGTTCTTTATGAGGTAGTGGAGTTTTCCCAGGGGTATGACTTAATTTTGTGAGTTATTGAGTCCTTTTTTTATGCTATCTTTTTGCATTCAACCCAAGCAGTCTAAGGTTGTATTTAGTGAGTATTTGATACTCATTTCAAAAGTTCTAATTTCATGCATAGAGGTTTTGTGACTACTTTTCTGAGTCCTAGACTTTATTTGCAAAATCTGTAATTCATTTTTGGAGATACAATACAAGTGATAGCAAGTGTGATTATGCTATTTTGTGTTAACTGTTAAGCCTTCTTTCTTCTTGCATTTATGTGTGTGTATCTAAGTGATTTGATAGAATAACTTGTGAAATTTCATTATTCCTTGCCATTCTGTCTCATTCCAACACTTAATTGTAGGAGAGTAAGTTTATTTACAAGTTATAATTTGTGTCTTTAAAAGTGAAATTGGTTAAAGAGAGGTGTTTATGTTCCTCCTTTTACTAATTCATTCTTAAAACCCTATTATAAATTATTTATGCAAATCTTTATAGGAAGATGTGTTTTGTTTGCATTTCAAATAGCTATGTAATCCTTTGTCAAGTGTATTTGAATTTCCATCATCACTTTTGGTGTATCACCTTTTTCTTGATTTAGGCTATAGGTTTTAGATTTACTTTCAGCAATTTCTCTCCTTTTCCTTGCAAGTTTAAATTAAGTTCATAGAGATTTCACTAAAATATTGAATAGGAGTTGGGCTAGAACCCAGAGGTTTCACTTTATTTGCATGTCCCACATAGTGAAGTGATTCTCATGTTAAGTCAGGATTGTTGAACTCTTTTAGTTTAGTAATGGGTGCAAATTATGATACTTAACAGTGCTTATTTGACAAAATGTACACATGTTTTGTTTCAATAAAAGCATTTATAACTATTTTTTCAAATAAAAAGATTAGCTCAAATACTTTGAGTTATAATGCATACATATTTTTTAATCTCTTAAAAAGTGTGAAGTTGTACATAGCTCATTTAAAAAATTTCCTCTAAGTAGCCACTTTATTGTTCACCATTTTGTCACACATCTTATTTGGTATAATTTATTTAACTGGTTAAAGGTATACTTGGCCACGTTGTCATAAAAGTGTGATTGTAATTCATTAGGAAAAAAAATTAACCAATTAACAATAAGCCACTTCTATATTTTCTCAACACAAGTGCATGTATACTAAATTAACTACTTTGATTCAAGGCATAAGGAATCCATTCCCAATTTTATTCATTTAAATTTGACATGTACATAAAAAAATCTCCATTTAATTCAGCTAAATTGTTGGATCTTTTGTATAAAAGTTGCATGTATCCATAGGCAAGAGCCTATAACACAACGGTAAGAATCTGGCAGGTGCTGGGTTCGAGTCAACTTGAGCTTAACACATAAAAATAATAAATTTACAAATGATAATAATAATAACTAATCTAGGCTTGTACTCATTACTTATATAAAAAAGAAAAGTTCCACGCATCTACATTTGCTGACATATTTTGAGACCTCATATGCGTGAAAAAAACTTGGTTCTAAATTTATTGAAACAACATATAATCCTTTTTTTAATATATAAGTTCTCCCTTTATACTAGTGACTTCTCCCTTCACTTGCTTGACCATCAACAATATTTCCTCCATTTTACTAGTTTCTTCCCTTGTATATCTCATAGATATGGTATCCATGATCTCTTATGATGAGCCACGTTTGTAAGAGTCTTTCTCAGGGTGGATCCATTATTGCCCCCAATTAGTCTATGGTTTTCTCGTGTTAAGATTTAAATGATTGGATTACTTTAAATATTTAGCCACAAAATACTATTTAAATGAGTTTACAATAACATTTTTTTAATTTAAAAAATGTAAAGAAATTTCCATAATTATAACCTATAGATTAAAGTAATAAAAACTATTTTAAAAAAAAAAAATTCTTAAAATAACTTCAAATTAGTATTATAGCCTTACCCAAAATATCCCTTCTAAATCATCACCATTCTTTGTTGGAATTTTAAGACAATGTATAAGGAAGATGGAGATTGCAAAGATTAATAATTTTAACATCAAATTTATACTAGTGAATGAGAACCATGATAATAAAGTTATGATCACTCCTTTGTAGAGACACACCAATAAATACTTATTTGATACTTATTTGGGAGGTTACCCACCTTATATGCAAGAATAGTAGTCAATTTGTTTCTAGTTCTAGCCTTTTATTTAATGAAGTTTATATAATATTTCATAATGGATTTGTATATTTGCACAATATCTTATGGTTTGCAGTGAGTCATTCATATTAACATATCTTGAAAGGATTATATCATATGTAAACTATATATGTGAAATTGCATCGACTCCATTGGTACCTTTCCATAATCCATGGTTGATTATTGCATCCATTGCTCTTCCCATAGGCTCTACAAGTATATAAGCTAATTGGATCATCATTTATAGATACGAAATATTTGGGACACAAATTACAAGTAAAGGCCCACAATATCTAATGCTACAAAGGCTAAATTTAGTCATGATTTTCATGAGAAAAAGATAAGTTTATTGATGCTTTTAATGATAGTGATGTTTGCTCCTGAATTAACAAATTTTCAATAACCAATGCTAGGGACAAATACATCTAGGGGTAGCTAATTCCCATATTCAACATACCTATTCAGACATTGAGGCCAACTATAAAGCTTTACTCCTTCTTCAAGCTCTAGAAGACCTAGGTGGGTGAACCTATAGATTCATTCATATAATACTAGTTCCAAAGCATACAATTTGAATCTATACAAAGAAGATAAAACCCTTATTTCTGCTATACTTATGCAATGATAGAGTTATGCAGTAGAAGATTACAAGACCTATGAAATCCACAAGCTAAGTGAGGGCATCCTTTCAACTCCTAGATAGAAATGAAAAAGGATATTTGATTAAATAATGATATCAACAAAAGCCAAATCTAAAATAGCAAGAAAATTTTGATCCTTTAACTAGTCAGTTCTTTATCTATTGGGAAATTCCACAAATCACAAACATACATCCAAGATATCAATGACATATCGCATACATCAAGACATCTAATCTATCATATCACTTTGTGAATCAGACATCAATGTTCATAAAAACCCTCATACTCATGAAATATCCTTTTCATGAAACCTGCAACCATGTCAAGATAAGTAAGCATTTACTTGGCTCTTTGTTCCAATAGCAAAGCCTAGCAAGACATACAACTTTAAGGGGTTGCAAACGGGTTTAATCTCTTTGTTCCTAAACCAAAAAACATTGCAAAAAATAGAGATAGGAGATGAGAATCAAAATGAAACTAAGAAGATTTTTGTTCCTTGTATTAATTTCTTTGAAATAATATAGTCAAGATGCATGTAAATAAACCATAAAAAAATTGAATAGATTAGAACTCCATTAAATGTTGTTCATACAAAAGAATATGCTAAGGATAAATGGTGGGATCACAGCTAGAGCTCTACTTAATAGTCTAGAAAACAACCAACCATCAACCCTGGAGAATGAGAGAAGAAAGAAAAATATAGAAGAAGAAGGGAAATCCTAGATCTGATCTAGAATTGAGACTTTTCCACTTGAATCTCCAACCATTGATGTTGCAAAACCTCTTTCTTCTCTCTAGAACTAAAAAATGGATCAAATCCCATCATTATTTTCAACAAACTTGTAAAATATCTTTTTCTAATAAAATTTTAGAGCTGGTGCCAAAAGTTTCCAAAATCCACATTGAAAAACTTTGGAGGCTAAACAACATCCCTAGGCCCTCTCCAAATTTGATGACTACTCATTTCACCGTTTCACCACAAATTGAATATGGAATTGCCTCTACCAGAATGCAAATGTATAAGGAGCACATTGGACAAAACCCAACATATCTTTTACCCACTAATACATGTCCAAAAATAAATGGAAAATATAGAAACTAGAGCACCTTAAATAAAATAATAAAATAATATTTTTTAGAAATACTTTCTTTTTGAATTTGGTTCCACAAAGGTTTGACCAGCCTCACACATAGTAGCACCTAATTCATCAATATCTGCACTATCACCCTGACACATTAGCCTACCTCACTACTTTTTTGCCACATCATCACCACATGTCATTCTCCAATTGGTTCATACTACCCCATCAGCATCCTCTCGATAGCTTTGTTACCTGGGCACCATGTGGTGCTTCGTGATTGGTTTTTGATAGCTTATTGGTTTCTAACATAGTACCACATGTCACAATTTGATTCATCATCACATTTTCTCATTCCTTAACCTCTGAGCATCTTCATTTTGCAAATTTGTGATGACCATCAATTTTTTCCATGTGGAGCGATCTAGTACATCAATTTGTATGTCATTACATCATCACCTCCACCATGTGTCACCTTGTCACTTTCTCACTTTGGTTAATGATAAGGCATCTTCATTCTATGACGATGTGAGAGCCATCAATTTTTTCCATGTGGCATGATCTAGTTTGTCCACTCTTGCACGTCACTACATCATCTCCCCAAAATCCATACCAAGCTTGGAAGCATGTGCCACCTGTCACTATGCCATTATTCCACCTGGTACCATGTGTCATATCTATTTTTTCCACTTTGACACCTCATCTTCTTAGTCTGCATGTCCCACCAAAATTTTCTTACTAGTCACCACCTAGACTTGGTCCCACACATATAACTGAAGGCATCCATAAAGATGTCCTTGATCTCATAAAGTATTTGCTTATTTTTATACTCTTTCCTAAGTATTTCTTGTCTTTTCCTTCTATTTAGTGCATCCTGCACTTCATTGATTTTATCAATGGTTATTGATTTTGAGTCATAACTTGGTATGACTATCTCTTCATCTAATTCAGGGTCTCCATAATGAAGTACCCTTGCAACTCTGGTAGTGCTAGATGATGGTATTGAAATTTGTAATGGCTTGTGTGAAGGAGTCCCCGAGGTA
The DNA here is from genome assembly GCA_028749045.1 of Cupressus sempervirens. Taxonomy (NCBI): domain Eukaryota; kingdom Viridiplantae; phylum Streptophyta; class Pinopsida; order Cupressales; family Cupressaceae; genus Cupressus; species Cupressus sempervirens. The sequence goes on along the minus strand of CM053793.1, from coordinate 167,385,300 downwards.
GGCAAATTTATTAGTGTTTGTATTGCCTCCTATTCTTTAGGGGTTTTTACTATTTCCTCCTCTTTTTGTTTACCATGATCAATTATTGTTATTTGTGGAAGTGCACCTTGTATTTGTGTTGTAGGATCAGATGTAATGGTCTGTCCTGTTTGTTCCTTTCCTTGTTCTACAGCTGCACTTTGCTTTTGTCTTGCAACATCAATTGTACTAGTTGGTATTTCAAATTGACTACTAGTAGTTGTGATAGAAGGTGGTTCTTGTGTATTCACCTTATCTTTAATTGTACTTTCTACTAGTTTCTGTAACTCATCTATACTGACCAATACTGGTTCTGTATATAATATTACTTGTTGTGTTGACTGGTCAAGAATTCTTTTCAGATCTTCTGCAGTTAATGGATTGACATTCTGACCAGAAGTATCAGGAACATTAGTAATTTTTATAGTATCTGCAAGTGGAATGGATGCTTGTGGAGGGCTAGGGGGTGGCAATTGTGTGTCTTGCACACTCTGATCTAGTTGCTCCTCTTGTTCAGCTGTTGCCATTGTATCCTATTTTTGTGTCTTTTCCTCCTTTCCATCTATCTTTTCTTCTTCTCTCTTTTCTTCTTCTCTTCTCTTCTCTTCTTCTTATTTTCTCTTTTTCCTCTCTTCTATTGGTATGGCTGCTTCTTCCTTGTATTCTTCCTCAAGAAAATCTTCAATCTTTTTATACAAATTCTTCCATGATTTTATTGTTCTTTGAACAATCTCTTCCATTCTATTTTGAAGTATAAAGAATGCCCTGTATTTGGGTGTGAACCTGTTATTATGCCTTTTGACTACTTTGCTAATTTTTTCTCTAGTCAAATCTGGCAATACACTGGCTAGGGTTGATTCCCTCATCTCCTTCTCCATTTTAAAGCAAAAATGCCATCTGTCTTCTATAATTTTTGACAACTCCTTTGGTAATTGACCATCTAGTTCAAGTGGGGTGTACTTGAACTGTGCCATCATTCCATACACTGTTTCTTCTATCTTATTTTGTTCTTCTTTATTAAATTTACTAAAATCAACTTCATTTAAATTATTCAAGTCACCACTTGCAATCTTTTTACATAGCGTATCAACTGATGAATTGCTTACCTCTTCTGTTTGCTCTTCGTCATCAGTGTCAGGTTGAGCCACATACTTTCTTCTTTTCCTCGACTCTTCCTGAGATTCCTTGACTTGTTTTTTCTTGGCAACTTCCTCTTTAGCCTTTTGAGTAGAGGCTCTTGTTGATGCTCGTGTTATTGGCTTCTGAGGTGATGAAGTGGTAGCTTTCTTCATTCTGGGCTTGGCTGAAGTCTATTCTGTTGCCTTTCTCTTCTTTGGCTCGGCTTCAGTTGGTGCTTCCTTGGCTTCTTCTTCCTTTGCACCTTCCTCCTTGTCTTCTCCAAGACCTTGGGTTAGTTCTATTGGCCCTTGTTCCTGCTCATCTTCATCCTCACTGTCATCTTCTTCTTCTTTTGCCTCAGCCTCAATTTCTTTTCCAAACTTCTTCTTGATCTTCTTGACTAATTTATCTTTCTTCTTCAATGTAGAAGCAGTTTTTAATTCCATATTTATTTTTGATCTTACCACATCATAAGTGCCAAAATGTGGTGCATTTTTATCTGCTTCTTCTGCCAATAATGCAATTATTGTTGTTGATGCCTCGTCAATATTGATTTCATATCCAAATGGCCTTAGCCATCTTAGCCTTGGAATTACTGCTTGAATGTAAGTAAAATCTATGTCAACTAAGAAACATATGTCATTTGTATGTGTTTCTATTAATGAAGCTGGTATCCTTGACCTTTGCTTCATGGATTTCTTGAAATCCTCAAAATAACCTGTCATTTAGGCATCAAAATTTTCACCCATTTGTTCAATGTATCCATTAATTTGTTCAACAATTGTTTTATCTGGATTCCATTTTACTTTCCCTATAGAAGGAAATTCTTTCATCAGATAGAAGAACATACACATCAAAACTGGTCCAAATTTGCATTGAGCTCCCTTGCTTTTCCTTATGGCTCCCAGATTTTCATTAATCTGTTGAAACATGAGCTCTGCCAGATCATAAGTGTGATCTCTTTTGATTATCTTGTATGCAACATCAACTGCTATACAAGGTACACTGTTCAACCTACTTGATTGGTAGAATTTGTGTGAAATAATTCTCACAGCAAAATTTAGTAGGGGATTTGTGACTGTGTCAATAGTCATTCCTCTATTGTTCCATTTGGCACCTGTATTTTTCTCTATTATTTCCCTTTTGTCACTTCGCAGGGTCTTTGGCCGATCTAGGGTTGGAATACTAGTAACCCTATGAACAGTTTTCTTGGTAAATTTTACTGGCCCTGACTCTAACCAAAAAGCTTCGTCATGTATTTGGCTCAAAATTATCCGTACCCATTATGTTTTAAAAATAGTCAGAAATGCTAGGGTCTTGGTCAATCCTTTTCTTTCTACTATTGAAAACTCTTTTTTCAGTACTTTGTTTTCACACAGTTTATCATATGCATTATGAATTTCTAAGTCTCCTATGGCACCAATTTTGCAATTGTAACATTTGTGAACATCTTGTACCATAACAACCTTGTCCGAAATAATTGATAATGCTCCTGCAGGATCATTCTTGTATGCTACTTCTGGAATGGGCTTAAATTCAGGTTGTTTTACTTCGTTACTGACCAACTAAACTTCATGACTCTCTAAACCCTTGGTGGTTCCTGACCTAGATGCCATTGTTTGCCAAACTAGGGTTTATAATTTAAACAAGTTTATAAGTCCTACGTAGCTCAACACTTAAGTAAAATACCTTAATCGACGAAATTTGTCTTGAATCACTGTTGAAATCTTTTACGAATGGCTTCTGAGCTGTTCTTCATCTTCTCTGCTCCTTTTTCGGCTTTGATTCCTGTTCGAATGGTGAGAAAATGATCAAAAATTGAATTTATGTACCCTTCAAAATAGAGTAATAAATGCTTGGTACGCTGCCAACTGTCTACTTGTCTTATAAAGAAATTTTTACCTAACTCGGCTTCCATTATTTCCATTTTACTCGGCTTCTATTGGAGTTATCCAACTCGGCATCAATTTTCAACTCGGTTGCTGTTGGGAGCTCAGCATCCAAAGGCAGTTTGGCATCAACATTTAGTTTTATCTTAACATCTTGTTTCATGTGGATTTATACTTTGCTTAACTTCCTTTTCTTGGGACTGATGTATGATATAGCTTTGTATATCAATCCTGTGTACTTCTTGTGCTTAGTTTGATGAAGTATGATCACTTAACCCATTGGATGAGGTGATCCCTCCACTTGATGTGTTGCACCCTTCCTTCTTTCTCCAAGTCTTATTCATTTTCCCTCTTATCTTTTCAACATCAATTATTTGTTTTTCTTTTTTATCTTTAGTCTTCGGTGCCTTTGATATTGTAGGACAGTTTCTGCTGATATGACTAGTTTTTAAGCAACTGAAACATGTGGTTTGATTCAACCCTCTTTTGTAGTTCCCTCTAAAATGTGTTCTTATGCAATTCTGTGGGATATGTCCATATTCTTGACAATAGTGACAGTTGTTTTTGGTGTTGTAATCCCAAAATTCATGGTTTGATGTCTTTGCTGGTTGATTTACTGTCCACATAGGTTTTGATCTGCATTCAAATGCCCTATGTCCATACTTTTTGCAATTATAACAATGTCCATCAAATCTTTGAGTTCTTGTGACATTGGATTTGCAATTTTGTGGCATATGTCCTTGCATGTTGCACTTGTGATAGAAACTTTTGGGTATGTTTGATTGATTGAATCTTCTACTCCTGCACACGTTAGCTCTATGTCCCTTCTTATTACAGAAATGACAAGTGGGTTTTGAATTCTTACCTTTATAACTTCTTTGTTCTGCACTCTTTGATGATTCTCCAACTTTAGTGTTGTTATATCCTAGTCCTGATGTATCATGGGCAGATTTTGGTGATTTCAACAACTGTTCAAAATACTTGATTGCTTCACTTGATTTGTTGAGATTCTCTGCTACCTCTTTTTCTCTGTTCAATTCATTCTACATTTGTTCATTTTGCATCTTCAAGGTAGAGATCTCAATATCCTTTACATTGAGTTCATGATGAAGATTCATCATTTGGGCAAGTGTATCCATCTGCATGTTTGAGATCCTTGTTAGTTTAGTACATTTTTCTTCGAGTTTGTTTGCAAGATTCCTTTTGTCATTTTCCATCATGACCTTATCATCAACTGCTCTTTTCTTTTGTTCAGTAATTTCACATATCATTAGAACCTGTGATTCATGTTCCATCTTGAGAGTTCTTATCTCTTCTGCTTGAATTTTATTTTTCTCCATCAGTTCTGCTATTGCTGCATCAAACTCTTTAGTGTCTCCACTAGAAAATATGTTGGTGGTATCAATCTCCTTGTAGTGTATATCATTTTCAGCTATGGCTAGATCCTTCCTCTTTTTTAATGAGTTTCTCAACTTGTTTCTAAATTCCTCCAAGCTATGCAAAGCAAGTTGCACATCTATCACCTGATTTTCAATGACCTTTCCAAGTTTGAAAGCTTCCATCTTTAGATCTTTTCCTCCAAGCTGTTAGGCTTTTCCTTAAGAGAACCTGGATTATGCTCTGATACCAATTGTTGGAATATTCAAATATGGAAAGAGTACTTATGAGAGGGGGGGGTGAATCATAAGTATCATACTTTAGCCAATAAAACTTTTAACTGAAAGTAAATTGCATGCATGTAAGTATATCAAATAATCATGAAACTAGACACATGCATCAATAACACTTAACACTAGAATTTGGTAACCTAGAAACCCTCCAGGAATAAGAAGGTAAAACTGGGGTGGGGATGATACCCACAAAAATTACTGCAGCAATATTGTTCAACCACTTCTAATGGTTTGCCCTATTAAAGGCCTGCCCTATTAAAGGCTTTACACTATGTCAATAGTGACCTGGTTAGATGCTTTTAAACACTTAACATGAAGTGTTACCCTGTTAAAGGATTTTATCACCTAGTTAAAGGATTTATCGAAATAGTTGTTAAGCTAACCTATCACCATAGGATTTTTATTCTAATACAATTGTTAGAAAGTATTAGGTACAATAAACCTGACTAATTACAATCCTTGATTGCTAATTGTAGGCACTTGTTCTACTTTCTCTGATCTAGATCCTTTTGTGATCTGATAATCCTCACTTCTAAAAATAGACTTCCTTGCGAACCCTTGTATATCTTCTCACACCTCTTATCTTCTCTTACATTTTACAATGAAGTTTTGTCTTCCTTATAAAGACATTTTAAGATTTAGGGTTAGGTATGGATCTACAATCCATATTCAATCTTCATTTTCCGCTCAATACTTATCTTTTGCTGATTGGTTGCATGCCTTTACCGCTCAATTCTCCCTCTTCAATTTTAGGGTTTCAAAATTGATTAGGTAGGATACAATGTATCTACCCCATATCTTATTTTCTTCCTAAAAATTTTCCAGTTGTATCTTAAAAATGTTCTACATGGTGTTCTGTGCCACCAACTCAACATTCTTATCTTCCTTTTAATTCACAGATTTCTAGATAACAACCTTGTCGGCTTAGATCTGGCGAATCTTCGATTTCCTAAATAATTCAGGAACTTGACATTATTGAGTTACTGGTGCTCGACACCTATACCAGCTCGGCACTTGAACTTACTCGGCACTTGAACTTACTCAACACTTGTATTGCTCGACACTTATTTCACTTGGCATGCATGATGTACTTGGCATCCAATGTGGAATATGATTAAGTGTGTTGTCACTCAAGTGTCAAAAACATTATGATGTTAACACAAACCACCACCTACCACACCATCAAAATTGAGTTTTATGGTAGAAAATGTGGGAGGGATCCAACAAGTACCTTTTCTAGCTAAAAATGTTGAGTTATCAAATTTATAGAAGTTGGGAAGAATATTCCAATTCTAAGCAAAGTCCTTCTCCTTCCTGCTCGGGGGTTCTTGTGGTACTCTGAACTTAGCCATCATAACATTCTCCATAATGAGCTTGTACAATATCCCTCCCACAACTTCCTCTCCCCTTCCTCCTCCCAAAAGCACCAGTTATTCCTCTCCTTCTAGATGACCCAACAAACATGTTGCGGGAGGAGATTCCAAAGGATTCTGAGACGGGGGTGGTAGAAGAGGAAATTCCAATTTTCCATGAATTGTTCCATGCCTCTATTCATGACTCAAGCCAATGGGAACTTGTTCTAGATGTAGGACCAAACCTTTAAAGTATAGAGGCATTCAAGAAAGAGGTGCACAATGCTCCTCCTTGCAAATGTAGCATCTATTAGTAATTGATATTGCTCTCCTTCTTAGGTTCTTAGAAGTTACGATCTTGTCATGCATGAAAATTCAACAGAAGAAATTAACCTTTGGCATCAAATGACTATTCTAAATCATTCTCCAACTGATTAAAGTCTAGTCTTTTTCAAAAAGAAGATTGTAGGTTGAGTTAACTGAGAATCGACCATTAGTCTTCCTATCCCAAATCACCTCATCAGGTTGAGTATGCAAAGGAAGTAAATGGTGATTGATCATTACCTCTAATTCTTTAACCAATGGGTCCTCACTGTTAAGAATATTTGTATTAGATAAACATTTCCATTTTCTTTGGTCATCAATGTATTCCAACACCTTCACCCACACCATTCTTTTTAATGGTTCTGAAGGTTGCTAAATTTGTTGTAGATTAGTGGTTTCCCCCCAAACTAGTTGTCCTCCCAGAATCTTATTTTTTTACCATTTCCTACAAACCATCTTTCTCCTTCCTTAGAAATGACCTATTCTTGAGGATGGTGTTCCATACCTTAGAACCACTAGGGAGATCATTATTGAGGAGGTTGTATCTGAAATGAGTGTTGGCTAGGTATTTAGTCCTCGCGATTCTTCCTCAACCAGTCTTGTTTTCCACCAATTGCCACCCCATTTTAGTGAGTACAACTTTATTCATACTAACAATTCTTCTAATTCCCAACCCCTCTTTATCCTTGGGTTTGTAAATAGTATCCCACTTGATGAGGTTCCATTTTTTCTCTCCTTTGTGTCAAATGAAAGGAAATCCCTTTGCAACCTTTCAAGTTTTTCCACCATACTCTAATTAATCTTAATTATGGAGAGAAAATAGATAGGTATTCCTTGCAGAGCTGCCACTAAGAGTTGTAGTTTTCCTGCATTGCTAAGTAATTTCCCATTCCACCCATAAATCTTTTTTTGCATCCTTTCTAGAATAGTGTTCCAATATGTAGTATAGACATCCTTGATTGATAGGGAAAGCCCAAAATAAGTGTCCAGGAGGTTTTGAGAATGGCATCCTAGATTATTTTAAACTTTAACCTACAAAACCTCAGGGGTGTTAACAAAATAGACCTTACTCTGAACCAGATGAATTTGCTAACATGAAAAATTCTCATAGTTGGTGAGCAGGTTCCTCCGAGCTCTAGTCTCCTAGATAGATGAATTTCCAAATAGGAAAGTGTCATCCATAAATTGTTGGATAATCTACGGTAGTAGACTAGTAGCTAGTTGGATACCTTTTAAGTTGCTTGACTCAACCAGTCTACAAATTGACCTTCTTAACATTTCACCCACCATAATGAAGAGGTAAGGGGATAGAGGGTCACCTTGTCTAAGGCCTCTACTAGCATGAAAGTTTCCCCAAAGGGTTCCCATTGAGTAGTACCTCATATTGTGTGGTTTCTACCATATTTTTTATGATATTCACCATGTCTCTTCTGACCCCACTTGTTCTAGTAATTCATCCAAGAAGGTCTAATTGACTTTTTCATAGGCCTTTGAGATATCAAGTTTAAAGGCCATGCCCAGTCTTCAACTTTTCTCCATGGAGTGAATGATTTCATGGGTCGTAATCAAAGCATCCAGAATTTGACAAACTGGGACAAACCCCTTTTGAGGGATCCTAATAACCCTATCCAGAAAGGGTTTAATCCTATTAACCAACACCTTGGAAGACACTTTATATATGGTATTACAAAGGTTAATTAGTCTAAAATCCCTTATTGTTCTAGGTGTTTGTACCTTAGGCGCGAGAATAATAAAGGTTTTATTAATCCTTCTTAGCATTTTCCCTATGCTGATCATGTCTCTAGTGGCCCAAATTAGTTCATTTTTAATCACCTCCCATAAATGTTGGAAGAAGGCTAGCAGGAAGCCATCAAGGCTTGGAGCCTTGAAGGTTTTCATAGAGAACACAAGATTCTTCTCCTCCTGTTTCAAGAATTTCTCCTTCAGCTTATCATTTTCCTCATTCCCCAACACTATTGAGATGTTATTTAGCATACTTCTCCTGATTATATTGTTACTCCTCTTGTCCTCCTCTCTATATGCATTCATGAAGAACTCAACCACATGTCTTCCCATTTCCTCTTGCTCCATCAATGCCCTTCCTCCATCCTCTTCTTCGGAGGTAATGGTGTTTCATTTTTTGTGTTTTGAGGAAGATCTATGGACAAAAGAGGTATTCCTATCTCCTTCAGAAAACCAAGAAATACGATACCTTTTCTTCCAAAAGACCTCCTCCTTGCTAATAGTTTCTTTCCACTTTATCCTACAATGTTCTTCCTCTTGGGTGGTAGCCTTAGTGTTATCCCTCACTGCCATAACTTCTTGAAACCTTTTGAGCTCCTCCTATATATCCCTTTTGATTTTAAACACATCCCCAAAGGATGTCTTTGCCCATTCCTTAACATTCCTCCTAACATTACCCAATTTCTGGGTCAACCTAAACATAACTGTCTCATCCACCCTAATATTCCACCAATCTTCCACTTTATTTTTGAAGTTTGAATGGGATTTCCACATAATTTTTATACCTAAAAGGTTTATACCCACTCCCAATTTCATTCTCCCAATTGATCGTAATCGGGGAATGGTCAGAAATAGTTCTTGAAAGATTAACCAGGGAGGATGGGATGATGTGAAACCAGTCCCCTAAAATTAGGAGTTGATCCAATCTTACTTGAATCAACTCTTGACCCTTCCTGTTATTGGCCAAGTAAAGAGGTTACCCTACAGGTCAACATCCAGGAGATCATAGGTGTTAATGAAATCCAAGAGATCTTGCATGATTTTTGAGAAGTCATTATTCCCCCTAAGGTTTCTCGATGGAGGGGAATATGTAGTTGTTGTAATGAAGTATAAAAAAAAAAAATTTTCTTCTATGAATTACCTATTTACATGATTATAAGACTCATCCTGTACCTAATATGATATGCATTTTTTTTGTTTACCAAGACTTTAAGTGTATGTAAGAAATGACTCCTATATTTGAGAGTGGTTAATTATATTCTTGATTTGCAGAAGTGATATTGTAGAACAAACTAGAGGGGTCCTAATGAAGCCTTCTAATGCACATGTGCTAAGGTACATTAGTAATTGTGGTTTTGGCTAATGAAGAATGTATATATTGTTTTCGACTCCTTAAGTGAATATTTTTGTTGATGTCTTTTTATCAAGATTCAACTTGTAGTTTTTTAAGAATTTGATTTGATATTTGTAGAAATATTTTTATTTTAGTTGATTTATGATTTCTCATGTTATAGTTTAAGGGTTGACAGTATCTGTTAGAGTAAATGGTTCTTTCCCATTTAACTATTTGATTAAGTTTACTTAGGTGAATTTGTAAATTAGGATAAATTATATATTTTGGATATTATTATTAGGAGGATATTGTTGAGTCATCCCTTTGACTTCAACTACTCCTAAAATGTCACATGCGGTTAATTCCAATCTGGACACCACCCTTCTAGATTGTAGGTGGATGGTTGGTGGCTAAGTCCATGAGGACTCTACTTCCTCCAAGTTGAGACACTTGTCTCAATCTTGTCCACGTTTCCTCCCATCTCATGCCTATATAAATAGGGTAGGTCTTTGTATTTCATATCTCAGATATATATCAAATATATCGTACAACATATGAGGAAACATTGATGCTATTATGCCTCTAAGAATTTACATCAAAAAATGGTCTTATATAATTATTATGTCAATTTCAATTCATGTGTTGTTTGATCTAACTCTTTCAATATATTTTGGTTTATATATTTCTTTCACAAATTCTAACAGTATCCATTTTGAGTCATTTAGAGAGTCTCACAAGCTTATAGGCTCTCAAGCATTGTCAATTATAGAGAGGTCATGTTCACAAGCTATAGTTTTTTTTTAAATGGAGACAAGTAGACTTGTACAATTGGCTTATATGAGCTGTACCACATAACCCAGCTTTATCCATAGGTAATCTTTGCGAGTGTTTTTATGTGGCATTCATCTTTTCATTTTCATCAGTGCATAGAATGATGAACATGTGTTTCTATACAATTTTAAGATTAGCAAATGAATTGTCAATTATAATGACATTTATTTCTAAATAAGGAAATTTATAACTCTGCTTATAAGTAATAAGTTATTATAGGTAGACATCTTCTCACAACTTCAAAATGCAAGTGAAACATTTCAAACATACATAAGTAATGGACTAGCACAAGTACAAATTGTCACTGATAATTTTACTTAAATAGTTATTTTGATTTGTGAATGCATAGTTTTTCTTGAACTAGTTTTTTCTTGGTTTTTCTTCTATATAGGTAGAAAGAAATGTAGCAGCTAGAAGAACACACTCAAGTATACCTATATCAACACCACCTCCTATAGTGTCTAATATGTCTTCTCCAAAGCTTCCCCCTCCCTCTCCTCTTGATCCTAAATTACAACTAGACGAGTTAGAGAATACACATTCAAACTTGCATCCTTTTTTGATAATATTGATAGCAATGGTTGACCTCCATCAGTAACTCTAGATCAGTCAAATATAAAAAGGCTTCCCCATTTATGGTCTCAAGAAGAAAGAAATGAAAATAATGTTATTTCAGGATGTATTCTACACTTAATTTTTTCTTTGATGCAAATGGTTTTTTTGGTCTAACATGTAGACTCTGCCAAACTGATGCCTTGAGCAATTTGCTTTGAAGGAAATTTGGCATCTCTTGGAACTTTGGATGCTATCAGAGAGAGAATGAAAAGTATACAAGTAGTAGTTGTTGTTGGCGTAAATGTCAAAAATGCACCACTAATGTCCTACTCAAATGGAGCCCTTCCCCCATATTCTCGAATTGTTGTATCACATCAAACAAAATCTCATTTTCAAGAAATATTTTCCTCATTCTAGGAGTGTTCCTCTGATGGAAAAAATAAATATTTTTTTGGTTTACAAGCTAGAATGGAAAGGCTTAAGAGCGAGGACATTGAACATTAAAAAAATAATGCAGGTTCTTTTACTACAATCAAGATTTACGAAGCACGAATATGTTATGAATGTTTCTTGTAAGAAGCCTTCAAAACCTTTCAAGTGCTACCATGGTTATGGAAATAAGTTCATTGAAGTGTATACATGGTGTACACTAGAAAAATGTAAATACTTAGTAATCAAATTTAATCTCACTCTACATCGGGGGGTTTTGACTTAATTTTTTTAATCAGTGGGAGCACTAGGAATGGTGCTTATTTGTAAGCTGCATGATTTTATAGTCCCATGTGTTTCCAATGCAATCTGTGGATCAACATTTTTTTAATTACAATACACCTCATATTTTTTATTAGAATATCATGGCAACATGCCTACAGGATTGGGAAGGTTGTATAATAGAGATAATGGTTGAGTTAGAACCTTATGGTAGATGGTAACAACTGAAGTGTTGAATTAATAGGTATACAAATGCATAGACAATCCAATGGGGAATTACTAATTAGTGGTATTACTAATTAGTGGTGTGTGTAGATGTACTAGGACAATTAGATTGGGTCCATTTGACAAGAAAATAAGTTCTAGCTATGAAAATCTATGACAAATTGAATGCCCATTGGAGTGCTCAATGATTCATCAAGAGTGGAAGTATCTTAGAGAATATTCTTTAAAGTTGGAGAAGCTATGGTGAAGGAAAGAGTATTAGATCAAAAAATTTGGGAAGCTCCTTAAGGGGATTTAAATTCCCTCAAATGTATGTATTAAGGATGGCAGAAATATTATTTGAAGATATTGTGGCTCTAATGAACTCAAATGGTTATTCACGTGACCACTTTGATCTCTAGAGATCTACTATAGGAAAGGTTTTAATCTAACTCCTAGACTCCTTATGATTGCATCTGATGCTATATTTTACTAAGATACATAGAGCATGAACCCTACTATGAGATGGGTGACACAACATAACAAGGATGACTATTCAATTCGCTAATGCCCTAGCTCTTTTTGTACATTTTTGAAAGATAACTTTGGAAATTTATTGAATTTTTTTATTATTAAATTTTGCAAAGTTATCTAGTACTAAGCTCTCAACTACAAAATACTTTATGAGCTTACTTAGGAAAATTATCCTCCAAAGTGGGATAAAAAATATGATTTTTAAAGGGTAGCCCCTAAAAAATAGGTTAGAATTATACTGACTAAATTTCTACTTACCCATGAATACCAAAGTTGAAAAGGATGAGGGCCACTTAAGTATAAACTAGGTACAAAGAATAAAAACCCTAGATTTGCATATGAAACAAAGGTATAGTTTGAGGCCATCAAGGAATCCGATTTCTAGTTACTAGCAAGCTCAAAATCACATTACAAGGATAGATATTGTCTATAGCATAAAACATAGTAAATAACCAATAGATCAACCAACTCTTCCATAGAAAAGGATTGTCAAATTTTAAGTTCCTCCCATTACTCATATAATTGTCTAGTATATCAGAACAATTTCTCTCTTTAGAATTGATTAAAAGTAACATATCCGCATATACCTCTATTGAGGCTAAATTTTGTAAAACATTTGTTTTTAGGTTGTATAACTGCTTGTGGCTTTGGATTTGGAATAAGTAGAATTTGTGCTATGTTATTCTAGGATGCTTGGGTGGTTTCTTTGAGCAAGTCTATTGTCTTCTCTTTCTAATTCTTGTTTTGTAATTAATCTAATATTGTTAGTGGCTTACTCACTTTTATTTTGTTAAAATAATAGAATCGTCCAAGTATAGGTGGTGGACAGAGTGTAGATAAAGACACGGTCTCAAATAAATATGGAGATATATAAATTTAGTACTACAACACCATTCAAACTCTCACATCTTCTTAAAATGCTACAGTGTTCTTCTTTGAAAAGACATTAGTATAAAACTTCTTGCAATTTTGATGCCCTAACAAGGGATGTCACTAAAATATGGTACACATCAGTCAATGCTACAAAAGTAATGGTTTTGCTAGCAATTTGAAATAACCTAGTGAGAACTATATTGAATGGCAAGACATGTCTAGTATCGAAACTACACAATACAAGATTAATTGAGTCAAAATTGTTTGCTAAGCCATTGACACTAACATAGAATAGCTCCAATGCAGACTGCCACAAAACAATGCCAAATAATCAAATGATGAATACACGATTTTTTTCATTATGAACTCGTTTTGGTCAAAATTTTGACCAAATTGGGAAACCCTAATTTGGTTGAAGTTTTAACCAACTTAGGCATAAAAACAAAAAAAAGGAAGAAATCATAGACCAATATGGCTTTTGGTCAAAAACTTTGGTAAAAAAAAAGGGGAAATATACTAGTGATATCATCAAATTCGACATCATTGAGAGAAGATGCAATATTAATCATTATACTATTATGATTTCTCTTTTCATTTATTTTTTCCATAGTCATGGGACCAGCAAGGGTAGTGTATTCAATTTCCAACCAATGTTTGACATTATCTCCAATACTAGAAAGATGCAGCTTCATTCGATCTTGCCATGAGGAAAATTTCTCCTTCTTAAGCTTTGGTGATTCTCTCTTATACATCTTTGATCTTTAGCTCAAGTTTCTTTAAACATTTTCTCTAAGCACTCTAGCTCTTATACCAAATTGTTAGATAACTGAGGGGAGGAAGTGAATTAGTTATGTCCAATTATATTATAATCCCTTTCAAGCATTTTAACACCATCAAAGCATCATAAACATCAACCACAATAATGTCAATTAGTCAGTGTTGTCTCTCAACTTAATCCTTAACCCATTCATTAACTTCTTTGCAAACTATTATCAAACTATTCCTTTCATTATTGACTTGTAGTAAATTTCTAGCTATTGCCTATTGAAATCTTAGGTATTACCAAGTTGCAATAAATTGTAAAACATATAAAATAACTTACAACACAAACAACATCCACACAATTAACACCAAGATTTTAATGTGGAAACCCTGTTAAAGGAAAAACCACCTGGGACTAGAAACCTAGAAATTACACTCTTCTAAAGTGAGTTCTTTTAGGAGAAAAACTTGTTAAAACTTACATAAAATTTGTTAGAGTGACCTTGTTAGATTATTTCACCAAAATATCATCCCAACCTTATTAATCCTCATCCTTGACTAAAACGAGTGGCCTGATTTAAAGAATTTACAAACACCACTAATCGACGTTACCATATATGATTTCACAAACTTGTTAGGTCCACTAGGTACTTCCAAGATTTTATGCTACAATAGTTAAATAGTAATAGTATAAAGTGTTCTATTAAGAATAATAACTATCTTTGCTTGTTTTGATCTCTGGTTTAGCTCGATCACTATCTTTGGCTCACTTGACTCCCTTTCATAAATTCTATTCCTTATATTTTCTCTTTGTTTCTCAGATCATTTGGCTCAACTCTTTACACCTTGTCATTCAATAACTTCACATTCACAACAACCTTCAATCAAATCTCTTTCAGCTTCTTCAACTCTTGAACATCACAATGAAATCAACAACCTAAAACTATCTTGTTGTCCTCCTTAAATATTTTTCTCAATGCTTCGAAATCCTTCCATCCTTTTCTACTTAATCAACATCATCGATCTTAAATTTACAACATAATTCCTTCACACAATGAATTTAGACACTTGGAAAATATAACTTGCATAGAAATTTGTGTGCATTCTTATCTTCATTCAATTTCCATGATCAAATCCTTCTTGAATTTTATCATCCATAGATCTTGCAACAAACATTGACTCATACTTAGACCTTCTTGAACTTTTAAGTTTCCATCAAAAGTCAGCTTCAAATTCTAAATTTCTAAACTTTTTCATCTAGATGTTACTCAATAAACATAACATTTACTCAGGAAACATATAACTTGGTTAATAATGAATCGCTTGGGCAACATCATGTTTTCATTTTTCCTATATCAATTGTTGGGGCAATACTATAGTCACTCGGTGAGTATTGTCTTCCTTCATTAACCTTGTGTTCCTTAATACTTCTCAATAATACATGATTTTAATCAAACTAATAATACATTATCATTGTCTTCTCATTCAACTACCCGTATTACCCTACATATCACTTTTGTCTTCATCATACTT
Organism: Cupressus sempervirens; assembly: GCA_028749045.1. Taxonomy (NCBI): domain Eukaryota; kingdom Viridiplantae; phylum Streptophyta; class Pinopsida; order Cupressales; family Cupressaceae; genus Cupressus; species Cupressus sempervirens. The sequence continues at coordinate 167,369,849 of CM053793.1, read as the reverse complement.
TCTTCAAATCCTCTTCATCAATCCAAATGATATAGTACTTTCTTGAATTAGCATAATGTCTAGCCAACTAGACTTTGACATCAATGACATTATAACAACTAATATATCTCTTTTACATATATTCATAGCATCATTAGCTAACAATGATCCATTATTAATTGCAATATCAGCTGGGGCTAAAAGTTTTCTTTCTGTTCTCTTCATGAGACCTTTGCATCTCTATAACTCTACTTTCTAAAATAGGCTCCATGGCTCTTAATAATAGTATTAAAATTTATCTTTCTCATGTTTATATAATGTTAAACATTTCTTTCCTCTATGAATGCATGATTGTTCTATCTTATGTACATGTATGTTGCATAAACATATATTTGTAGAATTCACTAGTGGGTTCTTTCCCCATCTTGGTACTTGGCAATCTTCCTCCACATTTGTGCTTGTATTAAGAAGACCATGGAATAAAGGTCTTCTCAATTATTATTAGCATTTTCACCAACTCTTTATGTTGTAGTGGGCACGATGGTACAATTTTAATCTAGGTGCATTATCACCCCTTCTTTCTTATGCATTTATTCTTCCTCTTTTCTTAGAAAATAGTTAGAATAGGTTTATCTAGAGGATTCCTTGGTTTTGAGTTGGACCAACAATTCTTGTACTTAGTTTAGAGAGAAATTTATCTATAATATGGAAGGTTGACTTCATTAACAAGGTCCCATGCTTTGAATAATCCCCCCATTTTACTAAATGAGTGGATTCAATGTCTAGCTAAGGGTGTAATTTATATTGATAGTAATATATTGAACTGGCAAACAACGAAGATGTTTAATGTTGAGTTTGGAATCATATTCAAGCCATCTAAACAACTTTGGGGGAATAATTTGTAGTGTCTAATCATGTTAGCAACTTTACTTGACACATTATTATTTTGCTGGATTAGGAAGAGGAAAAATAAATAATCAAAAAAATAGAGAACTTATCAAAACATACTAGACCAAGGATAAAGTGTTTTGATTGCTTGGGCATGCCTTTAATTTTCCAAATGCAACCATATTAATCAACAACATTTGGTGAGATCTTTGATTTGTGTATGCCATTTCCTTTCCACATAAGTGACATAAAAAGGAAGGAAAGATAAAGTATTTTGATGCTTGGGCATGCCTTTAATATTCCAAATGCAACCATATTGTTCAACAACATTTTGTGAGATCTTTGACTTGTGGATGTCATTTCCTTTCCACATAAGTGACATAAAAAGGGAGGAAATGATAATGAAATGTGCTTGCTTGTTGATTTCTTAAAGAACATGATAAGAGTGGTCTACATGAAATATGATAGGATGGAAATTCAATCTCCTTGAAAATAGTGACAATGATATTAATTTACCTCACTTTTTAAATCAACTTATGTACATAATATGATTATTCTAATAATATAATTAGATGTGGTCATTTTTGTCTTCCCTTAGACTACAATTTTATCATCTTTAGAATTATTTACATGATTTTTAAAAAAAGCATATATATTTGTTCAAACTTTTATATATTATAAATTTTAATATTTATTAATGTTAAAAGAGTTATCTCAATACTACAATTATCTATCATAGAAAGAAATCAAACTATATGTGCATGTAAAATGTTGATTTGAACCATGTATAAAATTGATGACTATTCATTTGTGATAATACATTTAAAAAATTACTAGCACTTTTAGATTAAAAAAGAGTTTATCATCTTTTGTTTTCTTTGTATAGATAGTATTGTATTAAAAAATTGTGTCATTTTTTAATGTATAATTCATATTATTTTTAATGTAACAAATAATTATTATAATTTTTTTAAATCTTTACCTTATGAGTTTTGGTTATATTTTTTATTTGTACTTTTTGGGAGGTGTTTTTATACACTCCATAATCTTCTCTATTCTATATATTTTTTCTATTATATGAATCAATTCTAATTTTAGCAGATATTAAGAATAGAGGAAGAACTACAAAGATAATTGCATGTTTTAACATATTTTTGTACATATCGTCTTTAAGTAAATCCCTAGAAAATTTATATACTATTTTTTTTTACTAAAACATGTACAACCTAATTTTCATCATGAATAAAAATAAAAATTTCACAATCATCTTTTATATTTACATAAATTTCCTCTTTTCTAAATCATTATTCAATTTATCATTTCCAAGTTACTAACATCAACGATAGTTTTCAACAAATCCAAACTATAGATCACCTCTTTCATTCATTTGTTACGCATACTCTCTTAAGAAGGCTAAATCTTAACAATAAAACTAAGCAAAATTAAATTGAAAGAATACTTTTAAAATAGTCTAACCTTGAAAATTAATTCTCTTTAATAAACATCCGTTTTCAAACTTTCACCCTCACTATATCATTATCACGTAAAGTGGAGTGCACACTGTTTTAAGTTAGACCCATGTGTTTATATTGTCTCTTCGGAATGGGGAAGAATTTGGGCAAAACTTTTGAGAATTTCACCGTCCATTTTTATTTCTCATACGTGTCACAACTTAATGAAGTCGGCGCGCAGTGTACGGGCATGTAATAGTGGAGGTGATATAACTAGTGTGTTAAACATGACACCGTAACTTTCGCCAGGGAAAATCTTCAATGATTTAGGGAAACATCTACATATTTGTAGAATAATCTGCACGATGTTTTTTTCTCCAAAAATTCAAACTTTTTTCCTTGTATGTAGGGATAGAATTGAAATAGAAAAAGCACCTGAACTCATTTGATATAGATTTAAAAATAAATTTAAAAATTTTAGAATGTAAATTAGTTTATCATTCTAGCAGAACATAAAATAATAAAAATATAAAAGAATAATATATAGAGGGGTTATAAAGATACTACCTTCAATAATTCTAACAACTATTTAAGAGCTTTGGTATGAAGAAGTGTATAACGATCCACCACCAAATACAACCACATGCATGTTGATTAAGAGCCATGAAGTTACATGACATATATTATTAAAATATCACTAATGACAATTGAGAAACACCCTAATCCTACATAATATGCTTACAAACAAAATTTGAAGTACTTTGCAAATGAATCAAATTGAAGAATTCTTCTTTGTGAGCCCTAGGAATATGATGTTTGCAATATTCTAATAAAAACCCAATCTTAGATGTCTCCTTGGAGGTGCCTTCCAAATGAATATACAATGAGACACAACTTGAAACAAGATATCATGGTAAAACATAAACATTTTAGTCTCTCAAGATGAACCAACTAATTATTGAAAGCAACCAAACACTTATATTTCCAAATGTTAAATAGTACAACATGTCTTATAGAATTGGCAACCACATTATTTTGTAAACTGTCAATCCCCTGATTTGCAGTTCACAATGATCATCGAGGGGCAGTTCTATAAGTGTTACAATAGTGGCACATGGACATGCCTCAAAAAAACCTCTAGGATTTTAGAAGTTGGTCATTTGTGGTTGGGGTTTGGAGAAAAAAGAGGGAAACCCACCTTCAATCAAACAAACTAATTAAGCTAAGGGGAGGAGAAATGTTGAATCAAAGTTTTGTTGGAAAAGCTTAGAATTTGTCAAGTGGCATCTGCTTGGAGCTTTGTATTCCCAAGTCAGATTTCTACACCATCACTCACCCTTGACATGAAGCATTAGAGTCCATTCAATATTGGTAGAAGAGCAAGAAGCCAAAGCCCTGGACATAGAGCTCACACATTTCTATCTCATTGTTGGAGGCATTTGCAATGGCCTGAATTAAGGCACATTTCTCTTAAAGCAAGTGTGATTTTCTGTAACAAAGTACACAATGTAAGAACTTAGTCTAGCAACAAACGTAGATAGCTCTCATAAGGATTAAAAGAAAAGACTTTCCAAAAAAAAAGTATTCTTGAAGAGCATACTCTAGAAAACATAAATATACTGAGACATGCCTATAAAGTTCAATACATGACGCATCAACTAATAAAAAGGAAAAGGTGCCAAAAATACATTCCCTTGATTTATTAAGAACAAACATGCCAAGGTGAGAGAGAATGCCCCTAGTAGAAATATGCTAAGTTAAATATTTCCAAATCCTTTTGAAGACAAATGGATCACTTAATTCCATGAGTTGTAGACAAATGGTTGAATTTCATTGGTCCATCACAACGTGACTGCTAGTTGGTTCTAATCACAAAGAGTGTGGCAACCTAATCAAAGTTGCCATAATTTTACAGACCAATCTAAGTGTTTAGAAGTAAACAAATGTCAAGAAAAGACGTTAGTCGAGGAAATATATTTAGGGAAGAACATTCCTCAAAAATTGCATAAACAAGCCTTGTCAAAGAAGTGTGTCTATAGGGATACATGCTAACTAATCAGAACTTGGGAAGATTACATCCTTTGTAGAGTGTCAATAAAATTTGACGGGTTGACACATGTTAACCAGTGTTAGGGTTGTAGAGGTGACGATTTTCTCCTACATGATCAAAACACTAAAGGGGGTTGTAGCTGTTGAGATAGAAGAAATCTACATAAACCATGGCATAGGATAACATATGTCAAACCCAAATGCTAAAAAAAAACCTAAAATTAATTGGCAACAACTTTCCATTTATTTTCACAAATACACATTTCCAAAAATGTGTTTTAGACTCTCAATTTGATGAAAAAAGGAGCACTAAACTGGTTGAGTTATCATCATTTCAACCTATTTTCAACATGTAGTCTAAATTGTAGGATCTTCTAGATGAACATATGTGCATTACCATCAAGTCGATGCCTTTATATTTGATTACTTGATCTCCTCCAATTTTTTCATGTAGCTTACATCTCCATTTCTTATTTAGTCTTGAATTAACATCCATATATTTAAATAAATTTTCTTAAGAGGAAAACAATGAAAGAGAAACTTGGATAGCCATACCTAATCATTATAAAAGTTGCATTGTAAAGGAGTACACATATTTATAGCAAGATCTATCATAACCAAAGAGATCACAAAAATAAAAAAGGGCCTTTAAACTTGTTGTTTAGCTGAAAGGTGTACTTGGACCGTTTCTAGGGGAACTAATCTAGAGAACTAAATTCCAAATGTCACCGATTTTTGAAGATGTAATAAGATTGTCTGCGAAATACAATAAAAAGTGTTTGGCCATTGTATAATTTTAATTTATTCCACCAAATGGAGGAGGAAGTAAATTTGAAACCATAGTGTAAGGAGTAAGCTCTCCAATTTAAGAACTTACAAATTACTTGCCAAGCTTTTTTTATTGACCTAAGAGGAAATGATGCCATCAAACAAAAATATAGACTAATGAGGATTTTACCAATAAACTAACACCATAACATTTCTTTTTAACATAAACATGAATAATGTGTTGTTGGACAAAACATTTCCAAGGTTCATCTTTAGAAATAACCCCGATAGTCCACTTGGAAGAAAGACAAATAATTTGAGTCTTGAGGTTTAATAAACCCAAGCCATATACTAATTATACATGGCATACACCATATATGAGGTGCATCTCTCTCTCTCTCTCTCTCTCTCTCTCTCTCTCTCTCTCTCTCTCTCTCTCTCTCTCTCTCTCTCTCTCTCTCTCTCTCTCTCTCTCTCTCTCTCTCTCTCTAAGAAAATGTTGGAAAAGGGGCAACTCAGTTCAAGCAACAAATGTCGGAGAAGGATCAACATTACTTCCTTCTACTAGTATGAATGAGAATACAAATCTAACTCAAAGTGTAAAGAGAAAAACAAGTTATAGAAACTTAGAACATTAATTTAAATTGATAGATTATGTTGAAAAAACTACAAATACTAAGAGGATGCCAACATTGAATTCAAAATTAAAGGATATAATTACTCAATTTGAGAATCTTGATACACTTGAAAAATGCTGACTATTATCAACTCAGTTTCTTAATAATGAGTTAAAATAGCAATTAATATTTTTGGGTGTAAATATGACATTGAAAAATAAAAAATTATCTAACCCACAAAAGGTTATTATTCAAAATGTTAAGGTTGGTTTGGGTTTTGTTAGGAAAAAACCTAGATCTACAAGGTTAGAATATGTACAGACGAGATACTAGTTGAAACCTTTATAGAGAATTTTTATAAATTGATTATGTTGATCTCATGGCAAGATATATTGTCAATTAGTGTCAAAACACTCAGTCATAATGTAAATATAGTAGTAATTGAGTTACTAGTATGCAGTGTTCACCGAGCTCACAAAGGAACCAAGCAAACAAAGTTAACCTTGCAAAAAGTTATAGTGTCAACTAAGCTAACAGTTCACACTGAGATGTAGTGTCAACCAAGATGACAATTCACACTGAGTTGTAGTGTCAACCAAGTTGACAGTGTCTATGGAGCTCTAGTACAAACTGAGTTAACAGAGCAATTTTGTTCCAAGGTGATAATCAAGCTGGTAGAACAATACTAACCAAGTCAGAAGTGTCTACTAAATGATCAATGTGAATCGAGCATCTGGTGTCTACCAAGTGCCACAATTAGCCAAGGAAATAGTGCCGCCCGAGTGTCTCCATTACCACTCGAGTAAACCATCAGACTCAAGTTACAACACTGAGCTAACTTGGTAAATGTTTTTGGAACTATTTATGTTGTAGCTGACCTCTGAAGGAGTTACTTAGATGGATACAAGACATTTTGTTTATCCAAATCATTTTTTTCATTGTATTATCATTCAAGCATTAAGCGAACATGGAAACCTATAAGGTTACAATCTACATAAGGAAAGGAAAAGACTCATCTATCATAGTCAGGTGATCTGTTTACTTCAAAGGATCTTTACAACAATCAAAGTGGTATTTTAGAGATCAATCCACTAATTCATCCTAATAGGTGCACTAATCATAAATCCTTTATTAGGATGGACCTAATAGTCCTTTTTAGAAACTCCTAATAGAGTACATACTTAACTGTATTGTATAAATCCTTTCTCAAGGTGGACTTAACCGTCCTTATTACTCTTAACTAAGTAAGATCACTAGAAGTGATCATTTTTAAGCCTTAACAGGCCAGCTTTATTACTATAGTAGTGATGCATCGTGGGTGTCATCCCTCCCTAGTTTTACCTTCTACTTGGAGGGTTTATGGGTTACCAAATATTGTGTTATGGTGTTGTTACTTTAATGCTTTATGTTTCATGCATGCAAGTACATTAGACAACTCAACAAAGTTGTTTGAGTGATTGAAGTTTAAGAAGAAGGTAGAAGACTACTCCACACCAGGTTAGAAGAAAAGGATAGTGAAATCCAGTAGCTCTCACTACATCAAGCAGATTTGGTAAACCAGTTGAACAATTCAAATCAAGAAGTCATCAATCTAAGGACATAAAATGAAAGACTCATGAATGATAGTAGAGAAGAAAAAAGAAAAAAATGAAACAATGTGTTAATCTCATTTTTGGTTTTGACAAGGTACTGACAAAACACTTAGTCATTATCTAGTAGAAAATAGTGTGAGCTGAATGCGTAGCATATGTCAAGCATAAGCCTCTAGATAGTACATACTGAGTGATTCAAGTGTTGAGTAATAGTAAGTTTTGAGTTACATAGAAGTCATGTTACAACATTCAGAGCACAATGAAGGTCGAGCATCATATATTATTGGTGTTGAGTGAACATTTTTTGGCATAGATGTTTGTTATGGTACAAAATTCTATGTATACCATTTTTAGTCGACATAAACATGAAATTTTGATATTAAGGGATAAGGATCCAATCATATTATGCATCCCTATGCAATGCATGTAACCAATTAGATTAAGGGAAACATTAGGCAGCAATAAGGATCAACCATAGTCATTGATTATAACCTAGCCCATCTCCACCAATGCCTATTTAAGGAGGTAAAACCCTAAATATTTTATGGGTATGTGAGGAGACAAATGCTAAAAGTGTAGAGATAATTCATGGTGGCTATGATGGCTATGATAGAGTTATACATCACAAAATTAGTTTAAGAAGAATAGAGTGAAGCAGTGAAAGGATAGAGGAGAGATATCTAATTAGGAGGATCAAGGTTTAAATAGTAAAAAGGAGATCTAATATTAAGCAACAATGTGCTAACCATAGGATCAGGTGTTGAATCATTCTAATAGGTGATACAAAGTAAATCTCTTAACAAAGTAGTCCTAACAACTTGTTATAAATCTCTTAACTGAGTGCTTACTTAATTGTGAGATTGAAATCATTTAGTCAAGGTGAGACCTAACAGTCTTGAAAGTCTTTAACATGGTAGATCTCTCACAGGTTAGATCATAGTTTATGATCAACACATTGTAGCCATAATAGGCCACACTTTACAATTGTGGTAGTGAAGATCTGTGGATGTCATCCCCACCCCAGTTTTACCTTCTCCTTGGAGGGTTTATGGACCTACCCAAAATCTTATGTGTTATGTATTGATTTACATTCTATTATGGATGTGATGTATGGTTAGTTATTTTAGTTTACATGCAAAGTTATGAGATGGATGTATGGTGAATTATTTTAAGGTTAAAAGTTTTAGGTGTTGATCCCCCCGCCCCGGCACCCACTCTCAGAACTTACTTTTCCATTGTTATTTCCAACAATTGGTATTAGATCTTTGTTCCCTAGAAAGGAAAGTTTAACAGCTTTGAAGGTAAGATCTTGAAGATGGAAGTCTACAAGTTGGGAAAGACTATTGTGAACCAAAAGATTGAAATACAACTTTCCCTACATCAACTCAAGGAGGCAAGAGATGAACTACAACATTCATTAAAGAGAAGAAACAAGATAGCTATTCAACATGATGAAACTCAATATCAAGAAGTAGACACTACTGGATTATTTAAGGATAGTAACTCATAAGAGTTTGATGCAACAATTGTAGATCTGATGGAAAAGAACAATGCCCCAAGTGAAAAATTAGGAATCTAAAAATAGAACAAGAAGCACAATCAATAATGTTGTGTGAGATAACTAAACTAAAAAATAAATATGAATAAGATAGAGCCATGATTGAAGAATACAAAAGGCTACTAGCTAATAAACTTGATGAGAAGACATCAGATTGCAAAATCTCTCAAATATAGAATGAGATACAATGAATCAACTGATGATTGCAAATCAAGAACTAAATAGTAAAGACATTGAGATTACAACTTTGGAAACATAGAATACCCTATTGTAGATGGAGAAATAAAAGCTTAAAAAGCCTAGTGAATCCATCAAGTACTTTGAGAAATTGATGGAAGCAGTAAGATCAAACAATGACATAGTTGTTTGGGATATTTTACTACTAAGCAAGAAGAATCATCTTAGAGTAGTGAATAAATGAACAATAAGGGAAAGAACATCAAGCCCACTTGTCATCACTATGGAAGATTAGGTCACACAAATTTTTTTACATGAGCAACACTGGAAATCAAAACCCTAAGCAAAAATTCAAGGGAGATTATCATAATTACAAGAAACAAGGACATTAGGCACATGAATGTAGGATAAAGATCACCAACACTCAGAGATTTGAAGGTTATTATTACAACTATCATAAATATAGACACAAGGCATATGAATGCAAATCCAAATCCAAATGGACATCAAACAAATAGATAAAGATACACCATAATGGAAATTCTTATGATTGGGATTATAATACAAGTACAATTGTCCCTATTACCAAGAATATGGTCACATCCCTAAAAATTGTATTAGGAAACACTTTAGTGGTAACTAAAATAGATGGTTGAATGATATTGTATGCTTTAGTTGTCTTAAAACTAGTCATGTTAGCAGAAACTGTCCAACTTGATCACCTGCACTGAGCAATGAATTCAACAAAGGTAAAGGAAAGGTTGATTCTAAAAAGGTAAAGATGTAGATGAATAAGACATGGGAAAGAAGGAAGATTTCAATGCATCAAGTCTATATGAGGTCACTTTATCCAATGGATCGGGTAATCACATCACCCCCAACTAGGCAATCAAAGGTATGTGTGGAATTGATATTTGAAATATAACATTATGCATTGATTTTGAATATTTAAGATCTAAAAAGATTATATATGCATGAATTAATATGCAATGAGGAAGTTAGAAGAAAGATTTATTCTATAGATATGTGGTTTTCTATGTTGTTTCCAAGCATGGAAAGAATTATAGTTATCGTTGAGCTCAATATGTTAACCAAGCATACTAAACATCTTGTGATAGCTGAGCATGTTGAAAGTCCTATGATAGCTGAGTTTATAGTTGTATAAGCACTAAGCAACTAATGCCAAATTTGAAGGGTTATATAGCTGATTTTTGACTCATTTGCACCTATTAGATTTTGAAGATCATGAAGAGCATGAAGGTGATTAGCGAAAGGAGATTCAAGTATTTGCAAACCAGATTCAACTACCACTTGAAACTATTCTACAGATTCAAAAGGTATTTAGCTTGTGCCAAGTTACTTTGTTTCATTTTTACAAACCCTAGCAAGTCAAAAATGATTGCCAACTCTTTGACAACACCTAGGAAAGAGGGTGAGGAAGTTTTTAATGTGCAATTAATTAGCAATGATGTTAGGCAACCCTCATTTCATGCAATTCCTGATATTGCATATAAGGGAGATCTGTCTAGTACATTATCCATGATATCACCAAAAGTGTTAATGATTCAAGATGTGTGATGTTGCTACACCAGTAAGGTAGGAGGATTAGGAGACAAGGAGATTAGGGATATCTACAACAATTTATGTGAGAATGGAGTCGTAAAGGAGGAAAATAAGTTTTTGGAGCAAAATGGGTTGATGTATGCCCTAGATTTTCCAATGGTTTTAAAACTGACTAGATTAAGATTTCTTTGAGAAAAATATATGATACTATCTATGGTTAGGGAGTGGACCAATCAAAATTTCAAAGAAAATCATACACAGAGTGATAAGGTATCCTACCCTTTACTGGCTGAAGAGTATGAGGAGCAATGCAAAGGAAGTTACTGAAAAGAATACCGTAGTCGTGTGGAATAAAAGAGGAATGTAAATTGATGAAATTTTAGATCCCATGGTAGCCTTTGCAGTTAGAGTTATAGCACACAATTTCTTTTAGTCAAGTTGAATGAATAGTGTATCATACACGGTAGTTGACCTAGGCTATAAAATTCTAAAAAGAGACCACTCTTATGATCTAGCTAAGTTGTAGCTTCAACAACTCTCAGAGAATTTGGAAGCCATTAGGAAGGCCAAAAGTGCATCATGTAATTTTCACTCATTGATTACTTGCATATTATTTTATATGTAGAACACTTTTCCCACTTTTGGCAAAGTTGTTTGGAAGACAAAAAGGCCAATTACAAACCAGATAACAAAGTTTATCAAAAAACTTGGTGAGAATTTTGAGTTAGTTATCATTAGCTATTTTGAGGATTTTAAGAAATTCATGAAGAAAATGTTAAGAATACCTACATCCCTAGTAGAAGAACATGACAATGAATTTTTTTTCTAGTGGATGCTGACTACACATATGTGCAAGTAGAAATTCCCAAGGTAAAATGGTTAAGACTATTGCCACATGAAATTAATTTTGATAAAGCTTCAACAACCATTATTGCATTACTAGAAGAAGAATTTGACAAGGATGTTGAATGCTTTGGCAACTATGATGAGGAAAAATCAAGAATTATAATCAATTTGCAGATTGGCTTAGTCATCAAGAAAAAGAATAAGATGGTAAAGAAACTGAATTAGAAATTTGGTGAAGGTGAAGAAGAAGGAGATGAAGAAGAAGAAGAAAAACAAGGTCGAGGACCTCTTGAATTAACTCAAGGTTTGGGTGAAGACAAAGATGTTGAGGAAGAAGGTGTCAAGGAAGAAGAAATCAAGGAAGCACCCAAGGTTACAAAGAAGAAGAGGAAAGCTCAATAGGAGTTAGTGGACAAGCCAAAGAAGATTGTGAATAAGTCACAATAGAATCCAATAGTACCTATAACAAGGTCAAGTACAAGGGTAGCCACTAGTGAAAGAAGAATCAAAGGCAAAATACAAGAGAAAAGGTGCCATAACATAGCCAAGAAATCCTACCAAGAGATTGAGGAAAAAATACATGCCACAAGAGGAATAAAATGAGGAAAGAATTGAATCAGATGACAACAATCAATTCAAAGTGGTAAGCCACAACCCTTCCTCCAATATTGACAATCTATGTGAAAATATTAAAATCAACGCAAACACATTTGGCTTTTCACATATAGATTTTGATAAGCTAGGGAGTGTGGATAAGAATAATATAGAAGAGGTGATATATGATATGAAGGTAACATTAAAGAACACTCCTCTAGAGATTTACAACTCCATACCAAAGAGATTATATGATAAAGTTGAGAAAAAGTGGCAATTCAGTTTAACCACTAAAAGAAAAATTAGAGAGGCTACACTAGCCCAAGTTATGCCTACTTTGGATAAGAAGATGATTGCAGAGGCAATGGAGAAACACAAAGGAAAATCTGCTCCTAAATATAGAGCATTTCATATCTTGAAGAAGCAAGTAGAAGATGTGGTGACTAAAAGGACACTACTTTGGAAATCAATTTATGGGTTATCCACATAAGTTATTAAAGAAAAAGGAGAGCAAGATGTGTTAGAAATTACTAAAGATAAAACAAAAGAAGGTACAATGGAGGAAACTAAAGAAGGAACATGTAAGGTTGATATAGTTGAAGAAGAGAAACATGATGCTCAGGATGCTCAAGTGTCAAGCACTAGTCATCCACATATAGAAAATGAAATTCAATAGGACACATTCACTATTGAGGACATACCAGATAACTCCACTCAGAATGTCAATCCATTGAGTGAGGAGGATGTAAGTCAATTGCACTAGGAATATTCCAATACTACAAATTTATGCATAAATCATGTATTGGTGAAGATTGATGAATCTCAAAAGGTTGAGGTTGCATCCACTAAGACTAGAAAGAAAAAAGACACATCTTCAGTGTCATCAAGAATTACAATGGAAAAAGTAGTTGAGCACAAGAAAAGATCAAAGATCAAGGTGAAACTCTTGAACAGAAAGAAGAGCCCACACAAGAACAATCTAAAATGCCTCATAATCATTCAGATGAAGGACAAAGAGGTAGACATGCTAGCTACATTACTAATGAGTCTAGAAAGTTCAAGACTACTTGGTACTATGGAAGTTGATGTTGAAGGAAATGAGAAGATAAATGACATAGAAGAAACCTCAATAGTAGCCCCATTTTAATAGAATGAAGAAAAATAGGGGATTGAATAGGAGAAGGAGGAAAAGTTGATTGTTGTAATAGAAAAAAAAGTAGAAATATAGACACCGGTTACCTTACCAGTCTCTACACCTATCTCCATCAGCCATACTCTTCAACAGAAGAGTTTGCATGATACACCATTAAAGATAGCAAGGTCAAGTACCATTACCTCACTAAGTACCAAGACTACATCTTATGGTCATGTTAGTCTAGATGAGGTATTTTTTTACCACAATTTGATCTAATAAGAATCACAATTGAAGAAATGTCAGTTCTTCAAGAGGTCATTCAAAGAAAATCCAAGAAAGAAAATTTGAGGAGATAGCACAAACATAAACATGTGCTTTATGAAATTAAAGATATTTTTGTTGATGCATTTGACCTTCAAGATTCTTTTGGTAATAAAGGTCAATTATTGAGAAACTTGTAAATATTGTTGATAAAATACAAGATGAGGATTTAGAGACCAATGTAAAATTTCTAGAATGGTTTGAGAGAAAGTTTCACAACAAAGTCATGGACAAGATATCTAGTGCCATTACACTTAGTCAAGTTGAGTTAGAAATTAAGGTAAAGGGTGTGTAGAAAGTTTTGGGGAACATCTATTCTCTATACAAGACATTATGTGATGTTAATATCTTTACTCAAGATACTCAGCAACTAATTGACAAGTTTCAAGGAGAGTTGAAATCAATTGGAAATTCACTATAGGGTATCTCCTGCAATGAGCCAATTACACTTTCAAATATTGATGTTGAATCAGAGTAGGCTTGATGAGATGCAAGAAAAAGATTCCAATATAAGATCCACTTTGATTAGTATATAGTCAATGTTGACCCCGCAAATGGAATTTCTACATAGAGAACTAGCACAAGACAAAGCACTGATCAAGCAAGATTTACATCTATCAATACATGAAATCTTAGTTGATATGGTTATAAGGTTAGAAATTCATATTCAAACATTGGATGCCATAAGAACAAATTTGGATTCCACTTTGGCCATTATCATGCAAGTGCACAAAAACACACTATAAGTGTACCACCCAAAGGACATAAGTGTCAAAAAAAGGGGGATATTGAAGTTTTGTAAATTTTGAAGAAGTTTTGTCAAGGAAACTATCTACTCAGGGGGATAGAAATGACATGAAGTATTTACTTAGGGGGAGTAACATGTTAAGGGAATGATTGCATTTTTGTAAATTATGAAGATTCTAAAGTTTTATATTGGAGTTAAGCAAAGATGAATATATTGTCTGACTTATGCATAAGACAAGTATGTGTATATCATGACAAAATGTTTTTTCCACTCATGTCCAAGGGGGAGATTGTTAATCTCATTTTTGGTTTTGACAAGGCAATGAAAAAATACTTAGTCATTATCTAGTAGAAAATAATGTGAGTCGAGTGCATAGCATATGCCAAGCATAAGCCTCCAAACAATACATGTTGAGTGATTTGGGTGCTAAGTAATAGTAAGTTTCAAGTTATATAGAAGCCAAATTACAACATTTAGAGCATAATGAAGGTCGAGCATCAAAGCCTATTGGTGCCAAGTGAACAATTTTTTCATAGATGTTTTTTATGGCACAAAATTCTATGTAAACCATTTGTGGATGACATAAACATGAAATTTTGATATCAAGGGATAAGGATCCAATCATATTACACATCCCTATGCAATGCATGTAACCAATCAAATTAAGGGAAGCATTAGGTGGAAATAAGGATCAACCATAGTCATTGATTATAACCTATCCCATCTCCACCAATGCCTATTTAAGGAGGTAAAACCCTAAAGAGTTTATGGATATGCAAGGAGACAAATGCTAAGAGTATATAGAGAATTCATGGTGGTTGTGATGTCTATGACAAAGCTATACATTGTAGAATCAGTTGAAGGAGAACAGAGTGAAGCAGTAAAAGGATAGAGGAGAGATATCTAATTAGGAGGATCAAGGTTTAAATAGTCAAGAGGAGATCTGACATTAATTAGTAAGGTGAAAACTGAAGGATCAAGAGATGAATCATTTTAAAAGATGATATAGAGTAAATGTCTTAATAGAGTAGTCCTAATAGGCTATTGTAAATCCCTTAACCAAGTGCTTACTTAATTATGAGATTGAAATCCTTTAGTCAAGGTGAGGTTTAACAGCTTTGTGAGCCTTTAACAGGGAAGACCCCTCACATGATAGATCATCCACTACATTTGGGCTCGAATTGCAATGATAGGCCATCACACTTGTGATGGTCACCTATTGACCAAGCGATAATACCAAGAATTGGCCCTTGTCAGATGGGCATCAGAGTTTTGCTATCGCAAATTATGATGACAAGTTCTCTAGTCAAAATTGTGATGCCTTTAGTCATCACAATTTGAAAGAAAGAAAATAAAAGAATCTATCTTCACACTGTGTATATTGTGACGGCTTACTATCACAAAAATGGTGGCTTACATTTTTAGTATGTTGTCACTAGTGTGATAGCTATTTTGTAGGGCCAATGAGAACCTATCTAATAGGCCGGCACAATTGTGACATCTTATGAAAAAAATGTTGTCGGAGCAAAAAATACCCATTGATCGGCCATCACAATTGTGATGACATGCAATGATAATGTTGTTGGGGTGATGACTACCTGTCGGATAGGTCATCACAATTGCAACGACTTGCTGAATTATAAAAATAAAAATTGGTCAAGATGGAAAAGCTATGATCAATGTGCCCATTTAAAGATTGTGTGTGAATTATGTGCATCAGTGCCTCATGATTGTGCTCTTGTAAGCTCTCTAGGCTAACTAGCTTGAGATAAATCTACATTCATAGGATTGTTCCAATGCAAAGACCAAAAATATAAAGTTTAGAAAGAAAATTGATGACAATGTGTTAATAAAATGAATATATGAATATGCTATTTGTAATCTAATTAATGCATTTCAAACATTCTAATCAAAATTAGGTACAATCAAAAATGACTTTGACAAACTTATTTCTTCGTACATAATTACTTAGTTGAATGCAAATTTTAAATTGGATGTACTCTACTTCAAATTGTTATAATTTCTATTTAATGTTATAGTTGCTAATATCAAAAAAATAAGACAAGAAAAATATCAATACATATACAATGTGACCTTATTACTAATCTCTCAAACAAATGTACATTACTATTTATAAAATATTTACAAACACTTAAAAAATTACACTTAAAACCCATCAAAATTAAAATACAAATCTTAACCAATTGGAACTGATGCAAGCTATCAAGATACTTAGTGTTATGATTGCCAGAAGAGATTTATAGTTAGAGAGAGACAATGATGAAAACATTCATTTGGTTTTACATTTTGCAACCTCACTGTCTTTCAATACTTCTCAATAGCCATGGTTGTTGGTAATGGTTGTCCACAACTTTTGTTTGAATTCCACAACAATGATCAGAACCTATAGAACCTCCTTGAAATTTGATATGTCTTCTATTAATGGTACATTGCACCATCAATGTTCCCATTTAAGATTGTGTGTGAATTATGTGAGCCAGTGCCTCGTGACTATGATCTTGTAGGCATTCATCCAAAATGTGTAATCATTAATTTGGCTTGCATACTATTTTAGCTGAATACCCCAAATTGACACAACCTTCTTCAACATACTTTGACATGGGTTCAATTTCCTATTCCATCTATCATAGTGGACTTTGCTTGTAAATTTTTGGTAGTGACAAAATGAAGAAGTTGGTAGAACAAATTGTAAAAAGCATGTGTGCAACATATGTAGATATCTCACTTAAAATGTCTTCTCTCCATTTTAGTTGTGGTAGTAATAAGGTACTAGACTATTTGATAAAGTGTCATGTGAGTAGTTATTTCAGATGCAAGGTGAAATTGTAGGAAAGTACACAAAGTGAATAAAGTTTTATCCTACCAGCTCTTACATTTTCTCCACCTTGGTGAAGGTCTCCATGCATGTAGACACACCCTACATCTCGTTCTGACCCATGGACTAGAGGACAAGCCTTGAATCAACATTTTAATATATTTCAAAGCATGATTGAAGTCATCGAAACAATATGGATTGTATTTTCCATAATCCAATTTTTATGTCCAAGTAAAGAAATTCACAATATACTTAGGCAATAACTTGTAAAGGAAAACATGAAAATTTTAAGTAAGAAATATTGCTTAAACAAAGAACTAATGTAATTAAAGAGCAAGTTAGGAATATAACTTATAAGTTACAACATAGATTACCTTGACATGAGAGAATAGTAATGAAATGCTATAAGTATTGGCAACTACCTCAAAATTTGTTGGTGTATTTTTAGGGTATATTGCCTAAGTAAATAGTGAGGAAAGTAAAAGAGTCATTTGATGCCCACTCAACCTTAGAGAGATTGTTTCTGAAAAGGACTAGACATGAGAGATCCTATGTCTTGAGAACCCTTGTGACTCAAATGCTAAAAAAAGAAAAGCCCAAAAATTTGAGTAATTATCTAGTGATGCTACCAATAACTAGGAATATAAGGACAAAGACATGCCTTATTATAATATGAATGATTCGGTATAAATGATATGATATGTGCAATAAGATACATTGTTGCAATTGTTTTTTGTCTATGACAGTGGTTGTAGAAAGATTCTCCAATTAGACAACCATCATGTCAAGAATTGGACCAACATCACTGAACTGAAAACCCAAAAGTTATTGTGATGAAACTCCTTTACTATCTAACATCTATTTTTTTCTAAGAAAAAATCTACTTTCCTCGTCTATAGGCATTTCTTATTCTTTCAGACAATTTATTAGCACCTCTTTTGGATTGTATCTAAACAAGTTGAACTTTGTGATTATATTAACTAACTTTATGTATTAGTGAATATTTAATACTAATTTCATATGTGTCTAACAACATGTGCATTCAAGAAAGGAAAATAACTATTAAATTTATCACCTTTTTTGCAAATTGCACCAGACACTCTCCAATTGCACCTTGAAAAGACTTTTCCAGTTGTTTATATCATCATCAAGATTGGAAGGCTCGTAAGTACAATGCATGCTCTTGCACAAATGTCTTGCTAGATCAGACGTAATACCAACCATTACTTCAGAAGCTTGTGATTTGGACTATTGTACAAAGATAAAAGATATTTCAATGATATTAATATGCATTTGAGGCTATTGCACCATATTCTTGGGATCAAGATGTTTAATGAGAATGGACAATATAAAATGAGTAGAATAGCCTACAAATCGACCAATAGAAAAGCAGGAAATATCATAGAATATTAAAATGAAAAGGTGAACTTGGTAAAAATAATTATTTAACCAAAGTATTTTGAAAGTAAAATTCAAAATTTAAATCAATAGATATTATAAATAAACCTAGAGATGTAGCCAATGAAGTTTGACTTTTGCATATTGTAATTTGCAACAAGGATTATAAATTGTGAAATTATAAATGTTACATACTTTCTCCATTAAGTGTTGCATGTCATATAGAACACATAGTTCGAATCCATCCTGAAGGGACCATTGTTTTCCACTATCAAAAAAAAGAAACGTAGGTTCAAGTACACAACATATTATGGTAACCTCCTTTGCTAATTTGGCCATGTTTTGAAGACAAATCTTTGACTAGAATTTAGGATCCTCTACTTCCTCCCTGTAATATTATTCAAGATATCACCACACTCGAAAGAAATAATGGGAATAGTTTGTGAGAACACTATCAAACAATAAAATATATAAACCAAGAGATGTAGCCAATAAAGTTTGAAATTTTCCCATTCTAGTGTGAAAATTACAATACAAGACAAGACATGAGAAATTGCTAATACAAAAATGAAGATATGTAGTTGATGGAGTCCATCTTGTGATATAATAGGAACCTTCCCCTACACCAAAATAAGAAAGGACAAAGATCATTTAATTATCCTTCCATTAGTAAAATATCTCCAATTAATTTGAATATACAAGAGAAAAATTATACCATTGAAGCACAATGACTATTTGCAACCTCATTTGTTGCCAAGCTCTGCCTTAATGGTATTTCATGAGAAGGTATGAACATGAGCTTTCTACATGTATTGAAAATATTTCAGTCTCCTCAACAGTACTATCTTCTTCTTCTGAGGCCTCCTCTTTTGGACATGGAAGTAAAGGGGCTCATAAGCTCTCAGATATACAAATCTCTACAATTCTTGTTTTCCCAAGAGTAATAAAAAGTGGGATGAATCCCAACATCATCAATTTTCCAAGAAATTCAAAAGAAATCAAGCTAAATAATTTTATTACATTATTTACATTAGATCATACTTTCTAATATCTCTCTCTTATTTTATATGATGAATCGTAGAATGTGATCCAAGACATTGATGCAAAAATAACAATGCAATCAAACATGATTGTAGATAAATAGAAATAATATAATACCTTAGAGATGAATAATTTGAGGAAATCCCATAGAAATCCATTCTTTTGAATACTTCATGCACTATAACTAAATTTCATAAATCAATGAGTTTGACTATGGCTTCACTTGGTTTCGAGAATAGTTTAATATTGTCTACTAATCACGGACAACCACTTGAAGGTGGAAGCTCATTTGGCCCAACCCACCCAACATCTAAATTTCCTATTAAGATCTAAAATTCATTCATTCTATTAATAAAATGTAACATAAGAACATTTACATGAACATTCAATAGAACATAAAAACATTTATTCATTCATTAGATCATTCACGTTAACATTAAATCATAAGATTTATTAGAACATTCACATGAACATAAATACAACGTCTAGACATAAAAATTAGTCATTATCAAATAAGTTACATAAATAAAGTACATAAGTTCACATGAATCATTTCTTCTTTTTTGTTTTTTTGTTTTTTTGTCCTTCCCTATATCGTTGTAAAGGCATATCCATGTTGTCATCAATATTTCTTCTCACCCATGGATATGCACTCACTGTACTTTACAAAGGTGGGTCCTATGTAATAACAAATAAAAGGGTTAAATTTTTAAAAGTTGAGACTTTAAAGATATTAAAGAACATTGCAATGCTCTTTACCTTGTCCAACCACATCATCTTGCCTACCAACTTGGATCTCAACACGCTCTCCAGGAACAACCTCTGCATCCCCTACAACTGTAATACAAGATGTTTTCTTAATCCCAACACATAATATAGTTAAATTTGTATTACTACACCAAGTTCAATTTAAAATGTTTACTTGTATTAATAATACAAAAAAAAAAAAAAAAAATAGAAAATATATACCTTGAGTACTAGGATCCACTTTTGAATCACCACCTCCATGGTACAATGTATAAGGATTGGTTGGCTACAATCCAACGTAAATAATTAGTGCATTTATCAACAATATATACATATGAATACAAGACAAATACTGAGAAATCTTAATCATTCATTTTAAGACACATAAATATATTCACTTTAAAGTTTTAAACAAATATATAATCATTGTTTCCCTAAAAAAATAAAATGACCTGTATTTTTAGAACTTAATATCAAATACAGTAATTGTTAAAGTATTCAATTTGAAATAAAAATTGATAGATCTAGTAGAAGAACCTTGTGCACTCATTGCTTAGAGTCATTCAACCATGACTATATAACCTTTTGAGTCATTCAACCATGACTATATAAGCTTTTGTGTAGGCTACTTTCTTGTCCACTTAAGAAGATTTTTTGTAAAACTCCATGGCCTACAATTTTTCTTGATATCATGAATTTTTTTTGTAATCAATTTCATCAAGACCAATTTTTTCATATAATTTATGAATATTTGCATATAATTTTTCATTTACTTATACTTAAATTCATGCATCAAGTTTTGAATATCCACCTGAGTCAAGCTTGTATTGAGCATGCTTATGTTTTCTTGCTTTAGTTGCCTTTGATGTGTTAGGAAACCTATGTGAAGTTTGAAATATGTTAGATCACATAAGTATTAAGAGTAATTATTACATAATTTCATTCTTAATATTATGACATACCTTCTTTCAAAGGTGGTACCATTAATTATCCATCATCTCTTGCTTTTCTCTCAGTGGCATCCTTTTTTAAGATTCTCCCACTCAATAATAGGAATATAAAGGGGCACTCATAACAAGGTTTTTTTTTCATCCGGGTCTTGTAGTTGTACCTAATATACTTGAAAGCTTGTCCCACTTTCTTAAGGAGCCTAAGTCTTTAAAAGATGTTGGATCCAAAAAGTGTTGTCATGGCATCAATGAGTCGGTCCTTTAATTCAACCTCTTAAGAAAATAAAAAACTATTAGATTCATAAATGAACTAAATCTCCCTTTTAATTTACTTAAAGAAATTAATCAAATTAAGGAAACATGATCTAGCAATGAAAGCAAAATATGACACCCTGTGCATATGGTTGGCCCAAATATATGCAAACATTTATCATTAAGTTTTTCATAAAATATATTATTCCTTGGAAAATAATAATGGGATTAATAGTTATTGCAAGGGACTACACACAAGGTTAATGCATTTGATTATGAGTATAAGATTGTATAATAAAATAAAGGAAAGACCTTTAAAGTACCTAGAAGTTGGGATACTCTCAAGGGATGTACTTGAACCATCTACAGTATCATCCTCTAAGGGATCACCCCTATACATCCTCATCATCCTCTTAAAAAATAATACATATGTATTTTATTTAATGAAATTAATAAAAAATAATACTATAAAAATTATTATTGAACTTTTGTTATAATTTAAAACTACAGTTCATCAACCTATCCTCCATGTTTTGTAATGTAGGAGTATGTGGTTGAGTTGATGCCAATTGTGATATCCTTCTTCCTATATTAAAAATCAACTTTTTCAATGTAGCTGCAGGATCAGGGGTTGAGTCAAAATCAATAATAAATTTATCTAATTCATTGTGCAGCTCCTTGTCCTCATGGACTACTTTTTCTTTTCCCTTTTCTTGACTAGCACTCATTTGTGAGAGAAATATTATTAGCTCTATATTTAAAATCAATCCAAAATAGTAGTGAAGAATAAAACATAATAAAAAATTTACATTAACATATTTCTTGTAACTAATTTGTACAATAACAATGAGTTTTACCTATCAAGAAGAAGAACCATCACTGTCATGCATATCCTATGGCTACTAATCCATACTGTAGCCCTGCATTTCAAAAAAAATCATTAAGACATGTTAAAACACATGTGTTATTATTCCAAGTTAGCAAAAACATATACAAATTTAATGGTGTGTTGGATTCATTTATTGGAGTTGATTTTAAATGTGCATAGTACATAACACCTTGCCCATGATAGTGGCCTGGTTTGTATCTATACGATTCAAATTGTAATAAATAAGAAGCTCTTTACCAACATGTATTGATTTTATCGCACATATAAATACGTGATTTTACTTGTACACCTCAAATATGCAATTGGGTCACTTCTTTTATTGATGCAAGTCATGTACTATATATAAAACCTAAATTATTCCCTGATGCTTTTGGCCTTCCATCAATGTATACAGCTACTATTTTACTTTTTTTACTAACTTTTTGTTGCATATAATTTTCCAAGAGTGCATACCTAGACATACCATTTTTATATCTAACAATCTACATCAAACTATTATAATCATAGCAAGGTCCGATATACTCCATCAATTCAACAACCTTTTTGTAAGAGACCTTTATGCCATCCATGGGAAATGGGCTCAAACCATGTAATGAGGATGGTGCTATGCGATATATCCTCTTTTCAAGATGAAAACCAGTGTTTATTGGAGGAAGTTCATTGGGGAACCATTGTTTCTGCAGATGTTTGTACCTAAAGGGCAGATCAAAGTCTCCTTCACTCTCATCATCATAAGAACACAACCCCTATTGAGTAAGGAAAAATTTCATGCACTTATGAATTTATTTCTGATATTTTGACCTCGAGTTGATCTTCTTGATTGAGATATACTAAATGTCTTACTTTCTTCTTAGAAAAATATGAGAAATACCTATTCTCTAATACCATATTTTGGTCAATTTCCCTTGTATTATCTAACATGATCCTTCTTTATGGAAATGACTTATTCTTGTACACTTATTGATTTGGTTGTGTATATCTGTAAAAATATTGGACTTGTTGTACTTAATGTTTATATCTACACATTGTTGGAATTCTTTAGAATAACTGAGAGGGGTGGTGAATCAATTATCCAAGGTCTAGCTATAAAAATAAAAAATTTCAATGCTTATTAGACCCATATTCATACAAACTTATCATGAATGTATCCATTAGATCATACAATACTTAAACTTTGTAGGTTACTATCCTAGGTCAAAACAACTTTGTAGAAATTTAAACATGAAACACTATAAGAACATTCAAACAATTTGACACAGTGATTTTACATGGAAACCCAATTTGGGAAATACCACCAGCAACATGCTACTAATTCTCACTCTTTTGAAGTGATTCCCTATGAAAGGTTAACCATTTTAAAGGTTATAATACACAATATTAAATGTGACCTAGTTAAAGGATTTCAATCACCCTGTTCGGAGTGAGTCTTGTTAGAGGACTTTAGACCATTCCATTAGAATGTCACCTAGTTAAAGGATTTAGAAATGATATTTAGGTCAACATTCATACAAAGGATTTACCCTAGAATGATTTAGTGATTAGAAAGTAGCAGTAAGGTTTGATCTGATAAAAAATTACAACTCACTTGTAGATCATAAATCTATGTTTCAGTCCTTCATTCTACTTGGCATTCACACACTTTAGCTTTGATAGTTTGTTCACCCTTCAAGCATTCATACTCTTTAGCCCTCTTGCTTTGTATGAAAAAAAAAATTCACTTGTATTTGGCTACTAAATGAAGCAATACCCAGACTCCTTGTCTTCCATAGGTTCTTGCATAGGACAACCTTTTTTTTTGACCAACTATCTCTATAAATAGAGAATTTAGATCTTTTTTCACTTAACCACAATCATCCATTTTAGGGTTAGGTTAGGATTAGGATTTAATGAATATACCCATTTTTTCATTTGGTTCCTCTAGAAACTTCTTCTATAATATTCTTTAAATTTGGCACAAAATGGTTTACCTTGAATTCTATGTCACTAGCTCATCATATTTATTTTCCATACACTTCACATAATTCAAGAAATCAAAATAGTTAGCCTAGATTTTTCAAGTCTTTGATTTGACACATTTTCTGTCACTCGACATCAATATGCTATCACTCAACATCTATACTATTTTGTCACTCGATCAACACTAGTTCACTCGGCAAACACTAAAGTTTATTGATTCTCGACACCAACTAAACTTTACTCAATATATACTAACATTTACTCATCTTGTACTATTTTTCATCTTTTCTCAGCTCTTATTGATTTTCACTCAACTTCTACTAATTTTTGCTCAATTTGCACTTCCTGCTCGGCAAGACCGGGCAAACACATTTCTTACTTGATCTTCTTCCAATCTCAACTTGAGTAATCTTTCATTTTAGACTTTAAGTAGATAAAAAATACACTATAGTATCAATGTCTTACTTGATCTTAGTGCTTCTTTTACATACCAAATAACTCATCTTTTCTCTAGGTGCTCTTGTTATCTCGTCTTTTCAAATCCTTTTCATCAATCAACTAAATGATATCTTTTAGATCAAATAGAAATTATCTCACCAGTAGGTAACAAGTTTGACATCATTGACAAAATAATTATTATTCCATTACATATTCTTCACTTCAAAATAATCTCATATCAAGAATCTCCCTCTTTGGCATTGATGGAAAACCAATACCAAAAAGAAAATAAATCTTTGAAATTTCTCCTTCTATTAGTGTAGTATATGTCCTTCCTCTATATAGGGCAATGTGAGATTTGTGAAGATCATTCAATGTATCTTCTCCCTCTAACTTTCTCTATTTACTGCTCCCTCTTTAGAATATATGTCTCTTTCTTATATCTCCCTCTTTAGAATGTCTCTCCCTATTTCTGATATTCAGGTATCTATCTCTACTTATCTCCTTTAGTACTTATATCCTCTATCACCTTGTATGTGACTGCAAGTCTTCAAATTTAGCTCCTTCATTACTTTAGGCATATCCTAAAGTAAGATCCATTGCATCAAGTTTTATGATACAACATTTAGCTCAGTTGATGTAGGGCACTACTCATACTTCTTATGTAGCTTTGGATAGGGGTATCACCCCTAGTTTACCTCTAAGATATTCATGTGCATCCTTACGTAACGATTTTGTGAATATATCTACTATCTTCTCTTTTGTATTCACATATTCCATCCCCACTTCTTTGTCTTGAACCAACTCTCTTAAGTAATGATACTTGATTGAAATGTGCTTAATCTTTGTGTGCATCACAGGGTTCTTTTATACATGTCTATAGTAGTTGTATTATCACTATAAATTACCACAAGTTCAATGATTTCCTCCTTCATACCTTTGAGTAGATGTTTGATCTATACCACATTTATAAAATTTACTAAAGCAACCACATATTAAGCTTTAGTAGTAGATTGAGATCTTTCTTATTGGTTTAGGTGACCAATCTCTTGCCTAAGAAAAATGCTCCACCACTTGTAATTTTTTATCATAAATATTTTGAGCCAAATCAACATATGTGTAGGCTCTTAAGTCAAAATTTTCATTTTTCATGTAGTATAGACCATAGTCCCATGTTCCTTTCAGTTATCTCGTAATTCTCTTCATAGCCATCAAGTGATTCTCCTTAGGATTTGTAGAAAATCTTGCAAAAATCCCAACATCTAATGCAATGTCAAGTGTGCTATGTACTACATATTGTAACTTGCCAATCATAGACTTGTACAATGTTTGATTCACTTAAGTAGAATCATCATTCTTTGAAAGTATATATCTTGTCACCATAGGCATGCTAACTAGTTTTGAACTTTCCAATCTAAAGGTTTTAAATATTTTCTTCACATAATTTGACTGAGAGATGTATATACTATATTTCATCTAATATACTTGTAAACCAACAAAGAACTTGATCTCTCCAAACATAAACATCTAAAATTATTTGCTATAAACTTTGAAACCTTTGTATGTAGAATAAGCAAGTAGAGTTCTCACTCATTCCAATCTTGCAACAAGGGCAATGTTTCTCCATAGTCAATTCCTTCTTCTTGTACATACCATTTGCAAACTAAACTAGCTTTATTCCTAGTGACTTTACCATTCTCATCTAACTTGTTTATGTACACCTGCTTGGTGCTAATCACATCCTTGTTCTTTGGTCTGGGAACTAGATTCTATGCTGTGTTCTTCTCAATCTAGTCTATCTTCTTTTATGGATTTACTCCAGTCATCATTCTCTAATGCATCTTTCACTGATTTAGGCTCATGTAACTAAGAAAACATGTATGACTTCTTAATTTGCGTCTTGTCAGTCTAGCTTCTATTGTGATATGGAGCATAATCAGACTCAAAGGTTTATTTAGTGTTGTTTTATCCCCATATTATTTCTATGGGGGGTCAAGGAGTAGCACCCCTATAGGGTCCTGGGGTATCATCCCAAGTGCACTCCCTATTGCAATATAGGATGGGGTCAAGGGGCAACACCCTCACGAGGGTTTTCGGGGGTAGCACCCCTGAAGCCAAAAATGCCTTTATATTGTAAAAGGTGTTGGCTACTATTTTTTCTATTCAACGACTTATTCTAGCCCTAATTTTCTAGGCAACAAAAGCTTGTATAAAAAGGGTTAGGGTTAGGGATTTCATGATGTAATGGTGATATTATAGCTTCTTGTGGTTGTATTGAGCTATAAGGGATTATGGATTGTAATCAGGTTGTAATCACTAGATAATAATAATATTGGACTTGTTGTTGGTGGATGTAGCCTAGGGATTGGGTGAACCACATTAAATCTTGGTGTCTTGTGTTCTCTTTTATGGGATCTACTATTTTTTGGTATTGGTTATATTTGCATGTAACTATTATTTCTGTCTAAGGTTAATCCTAACAACTTCCTTATCTTCAATGATTTGTGCATCAAGGTGATGTCTTTTGATATACTTTAAAAATCTTGGTTTTGCTCTATTTTCTCCATTTGGTCTTTCAATTTTAGATTCACTATGTGCATCTCTATTAGGTAACTTAGCATCTCTTTCATGTACACTCATCTCAAAATTAGAATGTACCTCATCTTTTGTCTGCAACTCGGCTTCTGATTGTAACTCAGTTTATAAATGCAACTCAACATTCATTGTTTGTGACTCAACACTCACCAATACTTGTTGGTTATTTGCAAGTTGGTATAGAACAACTTCATCAAAAAACATGCCATCATAAAATTATACAAAAGGATTGTATTCTTTAGGTTCTTTTATATATTTTAGCTTCATTTACCTTTGTATATTAATCAAGCTTCACATTTGCACTTTCCACATCTTTGTTAGTGTTAGTATTTAAATACTTATAAGCTTTACTTCTCATGGAATATCCAAGTAATATACCTTCTTAACTTTTAGCATCAAATTTTCCCCTCATATTATCTTTAAGAATATAGCACTTGCTTCCAAATACGGTCCTAAAATATTTTACACTGGGTGAGTGTTCAAACCATAGTTTAAAAGGTGTGGAATGAGTACATTCCTTGACTTGTACATTGTTCAGGTTATAAAAAATTGTAGTTATAGCTTCTCTCTAGTATTTCAAAGCAACATTCTTCTCCATCATGAGTGTTCTAGCATAGTCCATTACAAATTTGTTCCTACTTTTGACAATTCCATTTTTTGGAGGGGTCCTAGGTGCAGAAGTCTTTCTCTTGATTCCTCTATTATTTCAGAATATCTCAAACTCATTTGGTGTAAATTCTCCACCTTTGTCAGATCTTAGACATTTCAAGATTTTTTCAATTTCCTTCACAACTCTAGCTAATAACACTTTTACACCAAGATTTAACATGGAAACTTAATTTGAGAGAAACCACAAAGTAATATGTTATCAATTTTTCGCTCTTCTAAAGTGAGCTTAGTTAATAACCAACTCTATTAAAGGTTATAAAACACAATATTAAATGTGACCCTATTAGAGGATTTCATCACTCTATTAAGAGTGGCCTTGTTAGAGGACTTTAGATCATTCCATTAGAATATCACCTTGATTAAAGCATTTACTAAATGATTGTTAGGTCAACCTCAATTAAAGGATTTTGGACTAACACAATGGTTAGAATGTAATAGTAAGTTTGATCTATAAATTAAAAATCACTTTAAAAATTTAGATCTTCATTTACTCATCTGTTGGTTCATTGACTGGCCTCCATTCATATCTCCATCACTAATCTTCTTGGCACCTCCTCAAGAAATCACACTTCACCTCTGATGTATTCCTCTTCATAGCTTCTCCTTAAGACTATCAATCAACCACAAACCAACCTTAAAATTCATTTCTTATGCCTATCCTTGAATAGGTAATTTTGATCTTTTTCCATTTAAACATCACCATCCATCTAAGGGTTAGGTCAGATTCATCAAATCCTTCCATCTTTTTGTTCTCCTTCTTCTAGAGATTTTTTATCAAATCCTTTTCTTTGATCACATAAAAAACTCTCATCATACATTAAATATGCCAACTCAAATCAATCCTTATCATCCATGCACTTTGATTAATTCTAACTATTTTGGCATCAAAATTAAATCTTTCTCAAGCTATAACTTTTTTTGTTACTCGGCAATCATTGTATTCTTTAGCTTGACCATCACTATGTAACTTAGCAATCACTATACTTTTCTCACTCAGCATCAACATGTTCGCTTGTTCATCACTCTTCTCAGTCCCAACTATCCTTGCTCATATATTTTCTTAAGTTCCTTAATCTTCTACTTGACTTGAACTATTTCACTTGAAATCTACTTAAGTTCCTTAATCTTCTACTTCAACACCTTCATTGATCGTGCAATTTTGATACTCAATCAAGCTTATCTTTTTTATTTATTTCAACTCTTAGTTTCATACAAATATCATCTACACTTACATGTATTGATTGAACAACACATTATCTTGTCAAGGACTAACTTATCATGTTTCCATTGTATTTCCATGATACTTAACTCATATCAACGCAACCATTCACTAGGTCATCTTGGGATCTCTTCTTTTCAAATCCTCTTCATCAATCAAATGATATGGTACTCTACACTATTAGTAAATGTATCTCCATTAGGTTTAACACTTTGTCTTACCAATAAGTTTGACATCAATGACAACATAACAATTGTTCCAATTGGTTTCCAACAATTTCTTCCAAAGTGTTCATGGAAAGGGTGAGAATGATTGTGCAAGATCTGGCATCAAAGATACTTTAAGAAAGTGTCAAATAGATTATCATGTATTTTATATAAAATATTCACATTATCTAGTTAAATGGTGCAAAGTGCACTTTGCACCAAATAAGGCTAGGATGTCATCAATATTGGATTAAGTTGCACCTCTCAAAGTGTTTTGGGGGATATAAGGTATGCATTATCTTTCAAATTTCAAATTTTTTTAGTTTTTAAATTATTTTTAATGTTTAAATACTTTATATTAATTTGAACATTTACATGTAACATTTTCTTTATGTTTTGAAGTTGTGGATAGAAGATTAATGCATGGATTAAAAAGGGTATAGAAAAAATGATTCTTGCATTATGTTATGATTACTTATATAGTCACATGTGGTCATTGTACACCAGGAATCACTCTTGCTTTTGTTTTAACTATATTTTTGAAAACTATGATGAATGTAGTTCAACCATTAATGTGGATATGTTAGTGCATGGGAGTTTGTATTGCTAGATCTTACAAATACAAATGATAAAGCTAAGAACTAAGGCTTCAATAACATCCATTGATTTCTACCAATTATGACCATATTTTAGGATTGATCAAAATTCATATGTATATTTAACTTAATGTTCAATCTTTAATTTTATTTACATGTTTACTTATTTAATTTTATAAACACACACACACACACAAACAAACACGTGTGTGTGTGTGTGTGTCTATCTCTCTCTCTGTCTATATATATATATATATATATATATATATATATATATATATATAGACACACACACACACACACACACAGATATATATACATACATATATATATATATATACACAATATGTACAAAAAGAATATGAATGGGTACAAAAAGAAAGAAGAGAGAGAATGAAAAATGTTTGGAAAAAGCATCAGCTCATCATGCCTTCATAGGAGTAACTATTTTAGCTTTGTAAGCTTTCATAGTGTTATTCACTCTATCTAGTTCCTCAACATCTAGAATTATGATATTGTCATCTTGAATCATCCAGTAGTCATGCATCTTAGTCAATTCTTCAATTCTAGTAACCCTTGACTGGAACTTCTTCAATTCTCTTCTTATGATTGAGTATGTTGCTAAGAGTTATCGGATATTTAACATTTGGAAGTTGAGTGGATCAACAACTTAATCAAAAAATCCCAAGAACTTTGACTTCATCCTCTCAATATCCACAAGCTTACAATTAACAAACACAAAGGATTTTGTATGTAGTATCTCTAGATATTGAAATAATTTCTCAATGACCTTCTACACTAGGTCATGTAGATCTTTCAGCTCGTTCACAGACCTTATAGAGCTCTCTATAATAAACTCCAAGGATTATTGCCAGTGAAACAATGACTCCTTGCCTATCTTGAGGATCCCATGGGTAGTAAAAAAATTGGTCTTCATGTCAATAACAACTTGTAATAGGGCCAACTGCTCTATTAGTTTATCTATTGCCTTTTTTATGGTGGTTTGATTATTGAAAGCTATCTCCCTTAGCTTATGAGAACCTAACACTACATTTCCCAATTTTTCAACTAAAGGGCGACCTTGAGCCTTCGTCTAGTCTACCCATATTTGACTAATGATGCAGGAGCATCCTGGGTTGATGTGTTATCTTACTCATTTGTGTTCATTCTTCCAGTTGTTGCCGAGTTACAATCATTTTCGAGTTGCGACAATTGCCGAGTGTAAGTGATTTTTTTAGTTTAAGTTGAGTTGAGGTTTTCCCATGTCATGTTAACACTTGAGTTAGTGTGTTATTCCATCTCACTCTACAGTGTGTGCCAAGTTCCATAGTGTGTGTCGAGCTATTCTTCATGTGTTGAGCTATCCTTCATGTGCCAAGCTATCCTTCATATTCTAAGTTATCCTATTGATGTTGAGCATCAATATTTTGGATGTGTTTTCTATGTTTTTGGTGCTAGTTGACTTGCAGGATTTATCTCAGTCGTAAAATATATGATAAGATCTTTTCTTGGGATGTGTCCAGACTGTTGTTGGGTTGGCCTTTCTATTATGTAATGTTCTAGAATGTTTTGTAAGCTATTTTGGAAAGTATAAATAAAGTATTTAGGCTTAGAGTTAGACAATTTTCGGTAGAGAGATTCAGGAGAGCTTTTTGGGAGATCGATTTGGAGTAGAACTGGAAAGTGTGAATTTGAAGCTAGACCTTAGATCTTGAATGTATATTATATCTGGCCATAACCCAAAAGGCCTTACAACTGGGCATGTATGTTGATATTTTGATGAATCAATAAAAGAATAATGTTCTCTCTATATGGTGCTATTCTCTTTGTGTGTTTTCTTCCATTGTGTTTACTCTACAAGGTTGGTTTGGATTGCTGGGTGTGCCTTTGGCCCTACTTTCTTGTACCCTCCTTGT
The DNA here is from genome assembly GCA_028749045.1 of Cupressus sempervirens. Lineage (NCBI taxonomy): Eukaryota > Viridiplantae > Streptophyta > Pinopsida > Cupressales > Cupressaceae > Cupressus > Cupressus sempervirens. The sequence goes on along the minus strand of CM053793.1, from coordinate 167,337,855 downwards.
GTCAACTAAACTGCCCGAATTGCCTCTCTTTTTGTAGCTTTAGGAGTAGATTTTTTTTCACCTCTATATTTGTGTCAAAATGGCTTGATTAAGTGCTCCCAAGTGTAGACCTTATGTATTCCATCAATTCTCAGTTCAAGGCCTTTAAGATCTCCTTTTCTATTGTAAGCTCTTCCAATTTATCTTTGATCTTCTCATTAGTGAACTTCCATATGCTCACCATGGAATCATGGATAGGGATGCCAAGATCCACCATTCAAATTTGGAAGTCATCATTGGGAAGTTCATGGAATTTTCCTTCCTTTTGTGGATCAGAAATCTCTACTAGCATGTGGCCAATAGTTGAATCAGTGGCCAATGTAGCAATTATTTTCTACTTCTTCACTTTCTTGGATGGCTAGGAAGAAGTGCCTTGTGTGATTAAGTCTTTTGATGGAGCTGCTTCTTCATATCTCCACTTATTCCTATCAATGGTACCTTTGATCCATGACTTAGTAGAAAGCACATTAATAGCAGCTCGTAGGGCAGTAGGGTTGAATAGCTTTTTCGATATCAGGGGTGTTTTCTTTCACTAGGAAGCAATAGGGAAAGCATCAACCTTAGTCACTGAGAGGACCAAGGTATCCCCTTGCTAAGATGCATCTTGTTCTTAGCCATCCATAGGGTTTGTGTCACCATCCAAATTGATGATTTGAATAGGAGAAGTAGGATTTGCCACTGATCTCTCTTGTTCTTTCTCCTTATGTTTATCTCCTTCCTTCTCCCCAACCTTTTTGGTGTTCGGAACAGAACCACCTCTGTAGGTAAGAGTGATTAGCACATTCTTCTCTGGAGCTTGTTCTCCATCTTGACCAATAGACTATGATGGGTCTATAGATGTTTAAGTAGTAGTTGTGGTACTAATTGTTGCAATTGACTGGGTGGCTTGAGAAGATACTCCACCCATTGAACCAGTGCTTTTGATCCTCTTATTCCTCACTTGAGTCCACTCTACCTACTTATTTGTTCATTCTATTATCTTATAAATGAGGACCTCCATGGTGTTTATGATAGGACTTGCAGGTGGGGTAGACAAAATTAGGGTGCCTTTGATCTTCTCATAGGATGTGGGTTGCATGTAGGCTCCATCGTTTGCAAGGTAAAATACAAAAATGTCATTATATAACTTAATCTCATCAATCATTAGTCATGAAAAAAGCTTCTCTTGGGTTTGGTATACATTAGGACACCTAGCCCACTAGTCTTCAATATCTGGAACATGCTTGTAGGCATATCCCAACTTCAAGTGTTCCCTTACAAAGCTGATTGGATCATATTGAGGCCTAAGTACCTCAAAGTCCACTAACTTGATCTTGTTCTCAAAAATCTTCATAAAATTTAGAGCATCAAATCTAGAAGCACAAGAATTGGGTCATAACACTATGGGGAAAGGAATCCCAACTATTTTCTTGACATTTGAACACAAAGTGTTCACTTCAAGAATTTTTCAACATAACTTGACTAGAACCACCTTGTCCTCCAAGTATCTAGGTAGCCTCTTGGGAAAACCATCAAAGGAACCTTTTTGCAAATATGAGAAGCTCAGATATTGGATGAATGAGCATCCAAATTGGCTAATATTTGATATTGCCTCTGGTGAGAATCTCCTTTTAGGGTATCCTTGCAATTCCTGACATAGCCTCATTGTGAAGACATCATTTACTACCACATACTCCTTGAAACTTCTTTGCAACTACAAATGTGGGTAGAACTCATATACCTTCTTACACTCATCATAGTTCTAGATGCTAGGAAGATTGGGCCACATATGGTGAGTAGCTAGGGCATAAATTAAATAGGAGGATATGTAGAATTGTTTAAGTCCTCTAGCTGAATTCATCCACGAGGAAAGCTCATCATAAATTATCTATGCCCAATCAATTTACATACCCTCAGCATAGATAGCTTGCACCAAGAAGAAATGGTGCTCGATGAGCTTTAAGATTTCCTCTTTTCCTTTGAGTCTAAGTAGAAAAGCAAGAATATCTACTATCACATAGATTCATAAGAGTAAAATTTGAAATCACAATACTCCTCCTTTATGCAAATGTCAAATGTAGAATGCATTAGTGCCTTGTTGATCGAGATGAGAATAGATTAGTTATGAAACAAAATCTTCTTTATTTCTAGGTCATATCTCTCAATACATTCCCTTACAAGATCTAGTGCATGTACTACCATTGAAAAACTAGCTGCCTCATCCACTCCACTCACTTTAAGCTTTTGAGTGATTGGGTGAATAGGTTGAGAATTAAGTCTCTTATGGAGATCACCCAAATCATAAAATTTGAATTATGTATCTATTAATTCTTTCAACTCACTCTCTAGGCCTATTAATTTATCATAACCACTAGCTCTATTTTTCATTTGCTATGATTGCATAGGATGCAATTCTTGATAAATAGTCATTTTAAAATGCTTGAAGAAATCAATTTTGAACAATTTCGATGAAATAGGTATAGGAATCTAAACTTTGGTACCACATGAATGAAATTAAGTTTGGCCAATGATTATAATGGCTAGATTTGCATTTAATTCCATGATCAACAACTATTTAAACTTTCCATTCACTTATGCATAAATACTTGCATTCCTAGAAGTTGTTACTTTACCTAGAGTAAAGTCATGTTACTAAAAATATCTTAAGAAAAAATGTGCTTTAGTTTTGCGAGAAGAGGGAGAGAAACTTAGCTTTTTTATAAATTCATTAAAACATGGGGAGTGATTCTTTGATATGCTACACACTTGATTTTTACACTTTCCACCCACAAGCATTAGGCATTTACTTTGATCATTAAGTTGAGGTCACATCCAAAATACTGTCTTTTTTGAAAGTATCTCTCAAGAATCTCTAAGAATATTCACACTATGGAAAACCCCTCTCTAATCAACATTTTCCAGAATGAAGTAAAGCACACAACACTCATTTTGTTATCTCAATCTAATGGGTTCAAAGCTAGATCTGAGCATGTCCCTATTGATTAAGGGCTCAAAATAATTCTTTTAGCATATCACACTCCTATTTGGATACAAAATGACTTAGATTTGGCATGATTTATGGAAACTTTGAAATTAGAACAAAATGCCTTCGCTTCCAATAGTGCATAGTGGGAAACTCATAGAGCTACTTTTCCTTGTGGAAGTAGATTTTACCTCTACAACATGAATGGGCTCCTTCCAGACTTTGATCCACAACTTGGTGGTTTTATCCATCATATACATAGTTTTTTAATCACTATCATGGATCCATTGTTGGAGATGCACTTGATTAAGTTCACCGAAGGGGAAAACTAGCTCTATCGCCCATAATCTAAAAGAAAAAGAATGTTGGGGCAAGGTAGAAAATGATGAAACATGAATAACTTAATTCTCACTAGAACAATGCTAAAACACATCCCAACCATACCTAGGTCACCTAGACCATGTACACATTAGATAAATAGAAAACTTGCATAAAATGATGGTAAAGGTAATACAAGGATACCTTAAAAAGATAGAAAGTGAGGCAATTAGGAAAGATGAGAAATAAGTAACCTAAAAGATACTTAAACATCATACTTTAATAGAAATTCACTTAATACCAATGACTTTAAATTTTATAAGGGTTGGACTAAAACTTTGCAAAGATGCCTCTGACTGGGGATTTAGGAATCACCAATGTCTAAGAAGAGACCTGGAATCTCTAGTTTTGGATAGCCAAAAAGGAAAACTAAAATGGGTAACTAAAGTGCACACACAACATAAAGGAAAAATAACCTAGGAAAGTAGGAAAACAAAGTAAGAAAGCAACAAAACCAAACCTAGCTAGACTAACACTAACTGTAGGTCTTACCTACTATCAATTATGAACTTGATACAACTTTAGATCTTGGCCATTATAGGAAAATGGCATAATCTCTCTAGAGAGATATGCTAGAATGAAAGGATTATTTTGGTTTAGTTGCATAATCTTGAAAGGACCCTTATGAAGGGAGTCAAAATCATGGTGTATACCTTTGGGTTCATTTCTTTTATCCCATAATAGGACCAGGTCACCCTCCATGAATCTCCTTGGTCTGGCCTTCTTGTCTAAGAATGTTTTCACACACTTTTGATGCTCCATAATATGATCAACCATCCTCTCACATTCTTCTTTCGAATTAGATAGGTATATGATGTGCTTCTCCAAATCATTTTAGAAAAATGGATCCTTAATCACTTGTTGAAGTCTACAAATGGATAGTTCTAATGGGAGTGGAAGGCTAGCCTCAACTCCTTATACTACAAGCTCAAATGGAGAATTCCTAGTTTCCTTCTTGGGTGTCACTCAATATGTCCAAAGAGCTTCATATAATCTCTTGTGCCAATCCTTCTAGTTCTCAGAAACCAACTTCTTCATGATATCAATCAAGCTCTTATTACTTGATTTGGCTTGACCATTTCCTTGAGGGAACTAATCTTATGAGTGACCGAGGTGTATGTTGTGGTTGTAGTAGAATTCAATGATCTCCATAAAATAAAAGTAAGAAGCATTGTACATAACAAGCTTCAATGGAATCCTAAACCTTCCCAAGATATTCTCCTTGATGAACAAGCATATGACTTTAGAAGTAGTTTTCTTGGTAGGATTAGCTTCCACACATTTGGTGAAGTAGTTTGTAGAAAGTATGATCTATAAATGACCTACAGAAGATAGAGGATTGATTGGTCCAATAAAGTTAATTTCCCATTGCTGAAAGGGGCCTTCTATTGCAACTAGTTTTAGAGGAAGATCAGCCAATTGAGGCTTGCTAAAGAACATCTTGCATTTGTACTTGGCTACCCACTTATAAGAATCTTTGAACATGCCAAGCTAGTAGTAGCATTACCTCAATATCTCATATGTTGTAACTGTGGATGAAAAATGGCCACCATAGGCCTCATTATGGAAAGTTTGAAGCAATTTGTCTTGTTGGGGCTTATCCATGCATCTAAAGAAGGTTTTAAGTATTGTTCTCTTATAGAGTTGGTCATCATATATTACATGCTTGTCTGATTTAACCCTGAGGACTCTCTTCTATTTTTATGTCAGTCCATCCAATAAATCTTCATAGGTGAGAAAATAGGCAATTTTTGAGAACCAAGGGTCTTAGAGACTAACCAATAGTGCTCTTGAAGATTCATCATCTAGACTTGAATCTCGATTTTCTATAATTATCTTGTACAAACCATTCCTATGCACTAGCTTTGTTGGCTTCAGCTCAATATCGTATTCTTGTACCTTTTTTCTATCCATGCACCTCAAGTATTAAAACCTATTTCTTGCTGGGTTAATATGCTTTTAACAGTTGAGTGAGGTACATAAGCCATAACATGCAAGTGTAAGACATAGAATCTAAAATTCTTGAGTTCTCTCACCACTAAATAGTTGTTCTTTTCCATTTGAGAGTATCTTAAATCATGCTCTTTAAGAGTACTCATGAAAATGATTGGTGTTTGGATACCTTCCTTATTTTCTTGCATGAGTATTGTAGATAATGTGTGGGCTGAAGCATAGTAATATATTATGAATTCCTTAGTGTAGTCTAGGTGGACTAGAACAGGTGCTTTAGCTATGGTGTCCTTGATCTAATCAAAATCACTTCTTATAGATACATTCCATTCAAAGCTTTTACTTCCCTTCACCATATCAACAATTCATTTTGTGATTTCAGAAAAAATCAAGGACAAAGTATCTCAAAAAGTTCACCTGTCCAAAGAAAGATTTCACTCCATATTTTCTTCCTAACAAATTCAACTATTAGATAGATCTAACCCATTCTGGGTCAATTGTGATACCTTCTTGGGAGACTATATGGCCTAACAATTTGACTTCTGTAACACAAAAGATTGACTTCTTGGGATTAAGTGAAATCCCATGCTCCCTCCATCTTCTTAGCACCTTCTTTAGGTCCCTTAGGTGATTTTCTCTTTTCTTGGAGAAGACTATTAGATCATCCAAGTATATGATGATGATTTTATCCTTGAGATTACTAAAGGAGGAGTGTGTGGCCCTTTGAAAGGTGGCTCCAGAATTTATGAGCCCAAAGGGCATCCTATTATATGCAAACCTTCCCTAAGGGGTGGTGAACACTATCTTGAGCTAATCTTCTAGATCTACCTCAATTTGGTTGAAACCCAAATACCATCTTACATGGAAAACATTTCAAAGCCAAACACTATTTACAATAGATGATCCATGTTGGGCAAGGCATAGTTGTCCTTTAGAAATGTCTACTTCAAATTTCTAAAATTCACACAAATTCCAATCTCCCCATTATTTTTCCAGATAGGGACAATATTGGTTATCCATGTCGAATGATTAATGGGGTAGATGATTCTTTCTTCCAGCATCTTGTGAACTTCTCTAAAGATAGCATCTAAGACCATAGGGATGTAATTATGTTTCTTTTGTCTGAAAGGGGTGACTTCAGATTTAAGGGGGATTTTGTGCTTGAATTCACCATTTCTAAATGTCTTTAGGTCCTCCTATCCCCAAGCAAATACATCTTGGTACCCTAACAATAGTCCCTTGTCTTTAAACCATTTCTTCATTTGAGAAGTTACTAACAATATTAAGCATTTTGGATTTATATTTAGTGCCAATGTTCAATCCTTCATATTCTCCAAAAGTTCCACCTTTCCTTCCCTTTTCCCTACTAATAAATTCATCATGCTTATCAAACAATTTTTCAAGGGAAATAAGATGTTTAGGAATCCTATTACCTTTGAGTTTCTTAGCTCCAAGCTCCAGCTCTTTCTTGGTGTTAAGGGAGAAATCCTTATAGGTATTTTCATCTCCTTTAAAGTGATATTTAGTGAAAGGTTTGGAGCCTTTCAGAAAAGACTGGATCTATTTATCATTATTGAAGACCTACCATGTCTCAACATTGTCATGAACATGGGGCCTAAATAAGACGTCAAATGTGTACCAATTATCTACAAAATCTAGATGCAGAAGTAAAAGTAAGGATGAGGCAACTAATAAATCTACCCTTACATTATGTTCCCTTGGAGTGGCTTGTATGGAGAAGCTTCTAGATCCTCAATCTCATCCCATACCTTGCTTCTGTATTCTTGAGCCTTGTATTCTTTATAGTATACTGAGATCAAACTTGTTTCATTATAAGTTTAGCATCACCTTGAGCTCTTAAGACTTTCACTTGTCTCTATTTTACAATAGTAATACCTAATAATAAGGCCTCATACTCTATTGTGTTGTTGGTTTTTTTCAATTTTAGCTTGTATGCAAGTTGAGTTGCATCTCCATTCAAGGATACAAACACCACACCATCTCCAAACCCAATAGTAGCAAAACTTCCATCAAACTCTAGAGTCCAAATCTCCAAGTCGGTAGAAGGCTTTGATTGTTCTTCTAAATAACTAAAGTCAGAGAACATCATGTATTTCCTAAACTCCATCTCTTGATATAAGATCTATACCTTAGGATCATTAGACTTCAAGACCATGAATTTGGCCTTCTCCTCATGTTCCAATTTGATCTTCTTATTACCTACAAGTATTATGGCATGAGACCAATCCATTTTGATTTCCCCTCCCATGTCCCTACAAAAGCTTCTACTTAAAATCATGTCATAGCTAGCTAGGATATCTACTATAAGGATGATTAGCTTCATTCTCTTTGTAGAGTGTGCAACTAATGCCACCTGCACATCTTTCACCTGTCCTGAGAGGGGATCCTATTTAGCATCCATGTAATAACAATGTCCAAACATTTTGGTCAGGGTCAAGCCTAGAGTACAAGTAATGGAAGAGGGCATGCCATTATTAGAGGCTCTGAAATCAATTATGTAGTTACTAAGCTTATGACCATTTACATGTAAGGATACATAAAATGGATCCAATTTCTAACCAAGGGAGGTAGTCAAGATTGATGCTTCTTCTTCTTTGAAGAGCGAAGGTAGGATAGTCTCTTCATTAGCTAGTGGGCCACTATCCAATTAAGGTTGGTCATTGCTAATGATAGAATTAGCATTAGGTTGAGTTTTAGCATTGGCATCACCTTTACAACAATCTATTAACTTTTGTAATTTGGCAGGATGGGATTTTAGATAATCAAGGGGTGACACCTAGATATGAACATCTTTACAATATTGTATTATGTCAAATGAGGAGTGATACTTACCATTTTGTTTGAACTTTAAATGTTCTTTCCTTTGGGATGAGGAAGTGGATACTCCAACTGTAGCTGGAGAAGAGCTAGTCATTATATTCTAGGTGGGAATAGAGTTCAATAGATTCTTCTCTCTCTGGCTTCTCATTGCCATGGTCATCTGTATTCCATCCAAGGTGGTGAAGAAGTCACCCCCAACTTCTAAATCTGATTCATACTCCAAAAATAATGTTCTAGAGTCACCGTGGGGAGCAGAATCATCTTCACTTTCAAGGTACTCAATGGTAAACTCATTAGTAATAGTGAGCTTCTTATATCTATTCAATTTTAGGCAAGAATCACCATCATTATCTTCTCTTAGGTGAATTATGCATATATTTTTCTTCTTTGGAGGTGCCTCAATAGCAAGCTTTTGCTGAGCGGATGGAAATTGTAGTGGTTTGCCTTCATCTGGTCTTCGAGGAATATCTTGATATGGTTGTTAGAATGAGGAAATGTGCTTCCCCATTTGTCTCTTCATGGCAATCATTTCATTAGATAGCTTCTAGAGCATTACCTCAGTTTTATTAGTTGTACTAGTAATAAAACTTTTTGAGGCTACACTTTGAATCTCTCTTTTCCATTTCTCGGCTGCTATCAGATCACCCTCTAATTCAATTGCCAAGGTCTAAAAAGCCAACAGAATAGCCACATGTGTACGTCTAATTTGAAATCTTATGTTTGGGGGCATGGAGCTAATGAAGAACATTTTCTAGTTGCCAACAGTAGGTCTACTTGTAGCAGGGATCCTATTGACTAACTTGTTAAACTTGGCAATGAAGTCTTTCATAGGTACACTAGGTCCTGCTTAATTTGGGTAAGTTGAGTCAACATAGTGTGTTCATCTTCTATACTCTTGTGGCATGCTTTAAATTGATTATTCATGTCATCCCAGGTCATGATATATCCTATTAGAAGGTGTTGAAACCAGTGGGCTATGTTCTCAACCAAGGTTTCCACAAACATCCTCATTGCTACATCTTCATGTTGAGGACAAACAACAATGCATGCAGCAAAGAAAGTCACAATGTGCTCATCAGCAGAGACCTTCCCATCACCATTGAATTTGGGAAAATTATTTTGGGAAGATCTAGGTAGGTCATTATTGGCAACAAGTTGTAGAGGGCCAATAGAATTACCCCAGGGAATAGCTAGTGAGACAGGAAGGATTACTGGTATGGGATGAAAAGTAATAATGGTAGGGGCAACTACTTCATGAAGAGTGAGCGTGTTACACAAAGATGGGAGTTGAGTGTGGAAAATAGGAGGATAAGTGGACTAACTACATATCCTAGAAATAAGACAAGGTGGTGGAAAAATAGCTTCATCGATACCTTGAAACACTAGATCTTGTGAGTGGGATCTCCCTCTTCTTAGAGGATCTTCCAATAAAAGGAACTCAACTTTTTGCAATTCTTCAAACATAGGTTTGATCTGCCCTTTACCATGAGTACTATGGGTATATTTAAGATCTAGGGTGAACTGTGTTAACTCACAATGGGCATGCTTCTCTTAATCTTCTTTCCCATAAAACCTCCTCCCAATATTTAACATTGGCCTCTTCTCTTTTGAGGAAAAAGCTTACTTTTTTATATTGGTCAAGGGACCTTCAACTTTTCTAGGTCACAGTATCCAACTAATTTATTATATCCTCTTGTTCATCATGGAAGCCAATATTAGTTTGTATTATGGAGATTTATCCTTCATGAGGAAATACCATTTCTCCTTAAGAGTTATTATGCATGACTCACTAAATTGAGTGCTACAGAGATAAGCTTTAAGTTACTTAGTTAAGCCATAGACAAACTTACTAAGAAAACATAGGACATATGAGTTCTCATAAGCAAAGTCACCAAAAATGCTTGGTTAATAGTTTGTCTGCCTTATCTTTTTGGTTTATACCTTGACTCTTAAATTGACCAATAGCTTATAGAGGAAAAAGAAGTAACAATAGAATGGGGTAGTGTAGTAATCTATAAAGACCCCTAAATTGAAAGGTACAACTCCCTTATAAATTCAAGATTTGTAATTTAAAAAAATTGGGGTTTTGGGGGTACGCTCTTAACTAGAGAGCAGAAGAGGCAAATACTAGATTGCTCAACAATTTAAACAACCTAGGAAATTGAAAATGGGGACTAAATCACAACATGCAATCTCTTTCTATTTTAAATGAAAGGAATGGAAATGTGCATAAACAACTACAATAGCAGGAGAAAAAGAAAAAATAGAAAAAAAGGTATTTCCCAGATTACGAAGTTTACTGATGTTTTGACTATACCTAGATTGTCTATCTCTCAATCACTCCATCCACCAATTTTTGGCCTCCTTATGCAACAAACTATACTAAACACATGAACTATGGCATATAGTAGAAAGAAAAAATTAAAACTTATGTTGAAGAGGGTAAGGCATACAATCTATTGAATGGAGGACATAAAATCTAGTTCATTAGAATTTATTCAATTTTCAATAAAAGCCAATTTGTTCCTAATACTATACTATAACTAAATGAACAACAAAATTAGAATTTGACTCAGAGTCACAAACAGTAGTCCCAACTATAGGGGTTCACCCAAAAGTAATTTTTGTCAATCTTTTTAACTTCTCCAAAGGTTACATATAGAGGCCTTCTAAAAATGGCTAGTTACAATAGGTGATTTCATTATAGAGCATCTCTAAATAGAATAAGCTAAAAATAGGACAAGCTTGAATCATTGTTTGTTACAGAGACTGACAAAATGCCATGAAAGGGTACAAAAAGAAAGAAGAGAGAGAATGATAGATATCTATAAAAAGCATAAGATCATCATGCCTTTTTAGCAATAACTTCTTTGGCTCTATAAGGATTTCATAACATCAATTACTGTGTCTAGTTCCTCAACATTTGGAATGATGATATAGTCAACTTGAATCATCTAGTAGTTGCGCATCTCAATCAATTCATCAATTTTGGTGACCCTTGATTGGAACTTCTCTAATTCTCTCCTTATGATTGAGTTTCCTAATGAGATTTATTGGATCTTTGATATTTGGAAGTTGAGTGGATCAACAACTTCATCAAAAAATTCCAAGAAATTTGACTTCATCCTCTCAATATCCACAACCTTACCATTAGTAGACACAAAGGACTTTGTATGCAGTATCTTCAGATATTGAAATAATTTCTTAATGACCTTCTACACCAGGTCATGTACATTTTTGAGCTTGTTCACAAATATTATAAAGCTCTCTATAATAAACTCCAAGGATTGTTTCCAGTAAAACAATGACTCCTTGCCTATCTTGAGGATCTCATAGGTAGTGGAAACATTGGTCTTAATTTCAATAACTTCTTCCAATAGGGACAACTACTCTACCAATCCATTTGTTGCCTTTTTTATGGTGGTCTAATGATTGGAAGATGCCTCTCTTAGCTTGTGAGCATCTAATACTAGATTTCCCAAATTTTTGATCTTAACCCTTAATCTAGTCTACCCATGTTTGACTAACCTAACTGAATTACCCCGCTTGTTTCATCTTTAGGAGTAGATTTTTGTTCTCCTCTACATTTTAGTTCAAATGTCTTGATGAAGTGCTCCCAACTGCAGACCTTATGTATTCCATCAATTCCCTTTTTGAGGCCTTCAGGACCTTCTTTTCTTCTCCAATCTCTTCCAACTTTTCTTTGGTCTTCTTGTTGATGGACTTCCATATGTTCACAATGAAGTCATGGACAAGGATGCCAAGATCCACTATTCTTATCTAGAAGTCATCTTTAGAAAGCTCATGGAATTTATCTTCCTTTTGTGGCTCAACAATCTCTACTAGCATGTGGCCACTAGTTGAACCAGTGGACAATGCAACAATAATGTTTTTCTTCTTCACTTTTTTGGATGGCTGACAAGAAGTGACTTGTGTGACTAATTCTTTTGATGGAGACACTTCTTTATATCTCCTCTCCTTCCTATCAATGGTATCTTTGAGCCATGACTCAATAGAGAGTACATTGATAGTAGATTATAGGATAGTAAGATCGAGTAGCTTCCTCGATATTAGGTGAGTCTTCTTGCTCTAGGAAGCAATAGGGAAGGAAGCAACCTTAGGCACAAAGAGGGCCAAGGTATCCCCTTGCTAAGATGCATCTTGTTCTTGGTCATCAATAGGGTTTGTGTCACCATCCAAATTGATGACTTGGATATGAGAAATAGGCATGGCCACTAATTTATCTTGTTCTTTCTCTTTTTTTTTGTCTCCTTCCTTCTCTCCAACCTTTCTGGTGCTTGGAAGAGAGCCACCTTTGCAAGTAGGAGTGATTGGCACATTCTTCTCTAGAGGTTCGTTGCCACCTTGACCAATAGACTATGATGGGCTTGCAGATGTTGAAGTAGTAGCTATGTTGGTGAGTATTTTAATTGATTTGGAAATTATAGAAGATACTCCACCCATTGAACCAATGCTCTTGATCCTCTTCTTCCTTGCTTGGGTCGACTCTACCCACTTATCTCTTCTTTTGATTATCCATGCATAGGAACCTCCATGGTGTCTATGATAAGACCTATAGATGGGGTAGACAAAATTAGGGTGGCTTTGATCTTCTTATAGGATGTGGGGTGCATGTAGGCTCTATCATCTTCAAGGTCAAAGATATTAATATAATAATTATATAATTTAATCTCATCAATCGTTAGTCATGACAAAAATTTCTCCTGGGTCTGGTATTCATTGAGACACCCGGCCTAATAGTCCTCAATATCTGGAACATGCCTATAGGCATATCCTAGATTCAAGTGTTCCCTTACAAAGTTGACTACATCATATTGAGTCATGAGTACCTCATAGTCCACCAACTTGATCTTGTTCTTGAAACTCTCCACTACATCCCAAGCATTAGATTTGTAAGCAAAGGAATAGGGTCAAGCCACTATGGGGAAAATAATCCTAGTTGCTTTCTTCACATTTGAACACAAAGTGTTAACTTTAAGAATTTGTCAACATAACTCGACTACAACCACCTTGTCCTCTAGCTATCTAGGCAACCTCTTGGGAAACCTATCCATAGATATGAGAAGCTTAGATATTGGATGAATGAGCATCTAAATTGGCTAATAGTCTAGATTTCCTTTCTAGATTTCCTTTGGTGAGAAACTCCTTTAAGGGCATCCTTGCAATTCCTCATTGTGAAGACATCATTTGCTACTACATACTCCTCGAAACTTCTTTGCAATAGCAGTTGTGGGTAGAACTCGTATACCTTCATGCACTCATCATAGTTCTAGATGCTAGGAAGATCGGTCCACATGTGGTGGGTAGTCAGGGAATAAATTAAATAGGACATGAAGAATTGTTTAAATCCTCTGGCCAAATTCATCCCTGAGACAAGTTCATCAAAAATGATATGTGCCCAATAAATTTGCATACCCTTAGCATAGATAGCTTTTACCAAGAAGAAATGGTGCTTGATGACCTATAATATTTCCTCTTTTCCTATTTGTTTGAGTAGCAGAGCAAGAATATCTCTATCTCTCCTTTCAAATTTGTGTTGAACAGGGTCTTGGGCATTTTTCTCTTCTATGAGTGATGAGTCTAGAATGATGTTCTTTGCAGGTCTTCTCATTAGAGGATCTTCTTCTCATTGAACATAGATGCAGAAGATCCAAAGTCTACATCACAATAGTCCTCTTTGACAATATTTTTTGAGGGTTATTTTGAAAGGGTTTGGGCTGCATCAGGTGATCACCCAAATCATAAAATTTGAATGATGCATCTGTTAATTCTTCGACTCACTCTCTAGGCCTATTAACTTATCATAACCAACAACTTTGATTTCCATTTGCTATGATTACACAAGATGCAATTCTAAATGATTTCGATGAATTTGAATGATGGTGCCACATGAATGAAATTAAGTTTGACCAATTATTATAATGGCTAGATTTACATTTAATTCCATGATCAATGTATATTTAAACTTTTTTTTCACTTGCACATACAAACTTGAATTCACAAAAGCTCTGTTAGTTTACCTAGAGTAAAGTCATGTTACTAAAAATATCTTAACAAAATAAGTTCTCTAGTTATGTGGGGGGGGGGGAGAGAGAGAGAGAGAGAGCTTTTCCACAAACTCATTTTCCTTCTATTTGGGATCACAACATAGGGAGTGATTCTTTGATAGCCTATGCACTTTATTTTTACACTTTCCACCCATAAGAATTTAGCATTTACTTTTCATTAAGTTGAGATCACATCCACAACACTGACTTTTCTAGAAGTATCTCCCGTGCATCTCCGAATAATATTTTCACTTAGGGTTTCTTGTCTTTCTATTTTCAAATCTTATCAGAGAAATAGTCTTTTTCATTACCTAGGGATGAAAATGTTGATATTTCAGTCAAATTTTTTTATTAGTGACACACACAATTAATTAGATAGCTAATAACTACTAGGCTTATTGTATAGTTAACAGTGTTAACCAAGCAATTTAGGCTCTACCAAGTTCTATAGTTGCTACCAAGTTTGAGGAACAATGTTAAATTTGCACGGAGCAGTCTCTACCAAGTTGGTGATTATCCATGTAAATTGAGTTTTATTTACTGAGTTTCTCAATGCAAACTGAGTTCTTTAATGCTTACCAAGTTTGCAAATTTAGAAATGTGAATCTATGGTTGATTAAGCCATACAGTGTTAACCAAGTGATTCAGTTTATACCAAGCTCATAGTGATATCATTGACTGAGCTATGTAGTGTGAATCAAGTGATTCAATTTATATGCCAAGTTTCATAGTATTCACCGAGTCACCAGTGTAGATCAAGTTTAGACTGCTTGGAAGTGATTAGTGTAAACCAAGCTTCTATGTCTACCAAGTGCATGATGATGTCAAGCATTGACAATGGTTACTGAGTATCAAAACCTCACTGAGTTTGTCTTCAGAACCTGAGTTCCTACAGTTGGGCTCACTTTGTGTATTTTGGTGAAACTTGTATTGTAGCTGACTTTGTTGAATTATAATTTGGATTGGTATATGTGTAATTTATTGTATCACATCCAAGGACATATCTAAAGAAATTGTAAGCATATTGAAAATCATAGAAGTGTGAAGTAAAAAGGCTGCAACAGTATAAGGAGTAGCAAAGATTTATCTATCACATCAAGGTGATCATTATACTCAAAGGTATCTCATTCAGCAAACCAAGTTACAAATCAAAGATCAACCATTGGTTCATCCTAATAGATGGAATAGTTAAATCCTTTCACAAGGTAGACTTAACAATCTTTTGTAAATCTCTTTACCGAGTGCATATTTCATTGTATGTTTGTAAATCCTTTTGCAAGGTGGACCTAGTAGTCCGTATTGCTCCTAATAGGGTAGATCATTAGAAGTGATCATTGTAAGCCTTAATAGGCCAACTTTATACTATAGTACTAAAGCTTGTGGGTATCATCCCCACCCTAGTTTTACTTTCTATTTGGAAGTTTTCTGGGTTAGCATATTGTGTGTCAAAGTGTTATGAATGTTTTAATGCTTTTAGTTTATCATGTATGTAATTAGATCAGAATACACATGAAAGATTAATTAGTAAACAAAGATTAAGTTTTATTAGTTACTGATTCACCCTCCCCTCTCAGTAACTTAGCCTATCATATATCTCTAATATAAAAACCCTTCTCTGATCAATATTTTTTCAAATAAAGTAAAGCAAACAACACGCATTCCCTTATCCTAATTTGATGGCTTCAAAGCTAGATCTAAGCATGCCCCTATTGATTAAGGGCTCAAAATAATTATTTTAACATCATGCTCCTACTATTTAGATGCAAAATGACTTAGATTTGGCATGATTTATGGCAACTCTAGAACCAGGACAAAATGCCTTCGCTTCCATCAGTGTGCAGAAGGAAACCCATAGACTTGGTTTTCCTTGTGGAAGTAGATTTTACCTCTGCAAAATGAATGAGCTCCTTCCTAACTTTGATCTATGGCTTGGTGGTTGTTTCCATCATATACACAGTTTTTTAATCACTTTCACAGCTTCATTCTTTGGAGACACACTTGATTAAATTTATCAAAGGGGAAAACTAGCTCTATCACCTAGAATCTAAAAGAAAAAGAATTTTGGGGAAAGATAGAAAATGATGAAACACGAATAACGTACTTCTCATCGGGAAGACACTAAAACATATCCCAACCATACCTAGGTCACCTAGACCCCATATGCATCTAATAAATAGAAAACTTGCATAGAATGATGGTAAAGATAATAGGAGGATACACAGAAGAGATAGAAGGGGAGGCACTCAGGAAAGATGAGAAGTAAGTAAGCTAAAGGATATAAGGACATCATACTTTAACACAAACTCACTTAATACCAATGACTTTAAGTTTTACAAGGGTAGAACTAAAACTTGGCAACAATCTTAAATTTATTATAACTAAAACTCAAAATTTAATATAACGTACTTTACATGAACACAATATCTAGCTCTAGAATGCCTTGTCTTAAGTGTTGTGATTTTATGTGTAGGTTAAGTTGTTGTGCAAGGAACATATTTGGAGAAGATCAAAATAGTTAAACATGGGATTGAATTTATAAATTATTAACATGATAGAAGGATCTATTAGTATAGCCACCTTCTAATTGATAATACCCTATCTCTTCATCCAATCATAGGACATGACACTCATAAATGGAGACTATATACTAATGATCATGAGATAATATTACATGTTATCCAAGAGAAGCTTAAAACACTTGTTGTAGCA
The DNA here is from genome assembly GCA_028749045.1 of Cupressus sempervirens. Classification (NCBI taxonomy): domain Eukaryota; kingdom Viridiplantae; phylum Streptophyta; class Pinopsida; order Cupressales; family Cupressaceae; genus Cupressus; species Cupressus sempervirens. The sequence continues at coordinate 167,320,908 of CM053793.1, read as the reverse complement.
TTGTTGTCTTCCTTAGGCACCAAGCATGTAACTAGGATTACTCAAGTGTATGTCATCTATTCCCTCCCAATATTTCACAAGCCTTTTTCTTATTGATATATTACTTGATCTAAGAAACTATGATCTTGAATATAAGGGAGGAAGGGATTGACTTATCGATTGTGCAAGATTTTCTATGTCCTATAAATAATGTATAAGTTTGCAACTTGTATCATTTTGTTGAAAAATTTGTCATTTATAATGTTGTCTTAAGCTAAGATACATGATTTAAGGGGATATTGTTTAAAGTATTATGAAATTCTCATTATTGTTTAATTAGGACATGGCTTAAGGGGATGATTTGAATCCTTATATGTTGCATGTACGTGATGTTGTTTAAAATATATGAAATTTTTGTTGTTGTTTAATTAGGACATGGCTTTAAAATATGATTTAAATTCTTATGTTGAATTTATGTGATGTTGTTTAAAATACATTATGAAATTTCCTTTGATCTTTAATTAGAACACATGACTATAGGATGATTAAAATTATGATATTGCATGTATGCGATATTGTTTAAAGTTTTATGGAATTTTTCTTATTGTTTAAAATTAAGGACATATTTTAAGGGGGTGATTTAAATTAGGATGCATCTAGAAAGGGTGGATTTTAGATTATTGATACCATATTTCAAAATGATGGGTTCTCTCAACCTTCAAACTTGTGAATTCCAAACTCTCTAATTTTGGGCTTCTTTTATTAGGCCATAATTATCTAGTAGTACTTCAAAAGTGGTTTTTCTTTAGCTTCAACCCCCAAAATGTGAAGTAGTTGAGACTTATTTCAATTGCTTCACATTTCACCTTCCACAAGCTTGTCATGTCTTTCCAGGGATATTGATGCACTCTTGGAGGAAGAAAAAAAACAAGTAGAACTTGAAGCATTGATACAAAAAAGGCTACCTAGAGGAATAGGTAAGTAAAAAGGTAAAATACCTTTACTATATTTCTCTTGAAATAAGATTAGACACATTGCTACTAGGTGTTCAAATGGAGAACCCAAGAAAGAAAAGGGCACACACAAGAAGTATAAAGGGAAATCCAAGAAGAAATGCTATGTAGATATGGATGATGGGAAAAAAATGAAGACTCGTATGGAAATGGTGGTGAAGAGATATTCTTTGTTTTAATCAAAGAGAATTTCCTTGCAAAAAAAAGAGAGGAAGAGGAGAGATTTGTGTCATACATTAGACAAAGTGCTGACTAGATCATAGACATGACTAGTGACAAGTGTAAGTCCACTAAGCTCAATGAATTTGATGGTGGATTTGTAAGGTATACTAGTAGTTTACCATGTTTAGTAAAAGGTAAAGGCACTATTTCCTTTAATGGTAAAAGAGCCATTGATGATGTATACCATGTTGAAGGTTTAACTCGTAATCTATTAAGCGTGGGACAAGTGAATAAAAAAGGATATATAATGGAATTCAAAGGAGGACTATTCATAATCATTGAAAAATATGGTGATGAGATAGCTATTGTACAAAAAAATAGAGGTAACCTATTTTAGTTGAGTAATACTATTAATAATTTTTTGGTGGCTAAAGTGCACGAAGATAGTGTTGAGATAATTGGCATTGGAAGATAAAAAGGAGAAAGTTCCAAATTGGAAAGATTTATGATTCTCAAATGGTTGTCATTTATGAAAATTATAGTATACATACCAATGATTGATGAGAACTAAGGTGGAAAACCAATAGGTTCATTGGTAATTATACAGGTTAGTAATAAATGGAAGACATATGTCACAATAGGTCATCACTATATCACAATCGGTGATTACATGACATAATGTGGATAGTTTGCACAATAATCAAGGAAGAATTAGATTGGATAGTGTGAATCCACCTAGTTAAGGCCAAGAAAAGATGTAAGGACTACCTTAGGACTGGTAATAAATTTTTACCAACTTAAGATAGGTAAAATAGTTATGCAGGTCAACTAGTCAAATCTAATTATTGATATATGTGAAATACATGAGATGAAAGAGGAAAAAAATGAAAATTCAAATGAAGTGTCAGGATTAAGAGGTAAAAAGGTTATATCTAAGCATGTAGGATCTATAATGGACATATTGATAGGGGGTTGCATAATTCTATGGTTAATGTGAAAGAGACAGATGAAAAATAATAATCGGTGTAAGCTAAGAAAAACAAAGTGATCCATCAGTTGTGATCAACTTACAGAGAAGATAAGTATGTAGTATAAACCCTTATTAGAAGGTAAAAACCATAGTGGAAATGGTACCCAAAAATCTTCACTATATTTCATATGTTTTTGGTGATTTGGTCTTATTATGATTTGCTTGATAATAGTGATTATATGTTTAGTCATTATAAAGTTGGTAGTTCACTTTTATAGATTAGCAGTTAAAGTCTAGAGTCATTTGATTGTATTGATTCACTCCCCCCCCCCGCCCCCCCCACCCCTCTCAATACCTATAAATCATAACATATAGTTGGTTATGGAATAGAAGATTATTCTATGTGAATTTTGGTAGCTTGGTGAAAGAAAGCAAGGCCAATGTAGTAAGGGAATTGCCACAACTCTTGAAACTAGAAAACTTGAAGGGCTAACAATCTGGTAAGTTTACAAGTTCATCTTTCAAAAGAAAATCTTTTTCATTAGAGAATGTACTTGATTTGGTGCATACTCATATATTTGGTCCTATGAGATAGAAAATCTATAATGGAGATAGACACAATTCATCTTATTTACTAATGATTATTCAAGAATGATGCAAGGGTAACTTTTCTCAAGAAAAATATGAGGTATTTAGTAAATTCAAAGTCATCAGAGAATTGGTCGATAAGAAAACAAGAAAAAGTGTGAAGTTTATAAGATTAGATAGAGGAGGTAATTTCACTTCTAATTAGTTTATGAAGTATTGTAAAGATAATGGAATCAAAAGACATATATCTGATCTAAGAAATTGTTAGTAAAATTGTGTTGCAAAAATAAGGAATACAATAATAGTAGATGTTGAAAGGACCATGTTGATTTAAGGTGACATGCAAAAGACCTATTCACATTGTGTTTTGCACTTAGAACTAGGTGTGGGTAAGGAAGGGCATGCATAAGACACCTTATGAACTATGATATGGTCACTCTCCTAGTGGTAAACTTATTTTAATATTTTTCATAATATGTGCTACATAAAAATAAATGAATTTTCAAGATTTTTTTAACCCAAAAGTGATGAAGGAATATTCTTGGTTAATCAACCAAAAGTAGACTCTTTACATGTTTTAATAAAGGGACTAAAAAAATGGTTGAGAGTGTGAGTCTAAAGATTTATGAATTTTTGAAGAGAATAGAAGGGACATGAAGAGAAGACATAAAAGACAATTGGGGAATAAAATATATTGAACTAGAAGAACCAAAATTGATAAATTTTTAAAGAGATTAGAAGGGACAAGAAGAGAAGATACAAAATAAAATTGGGCAATAAAATTTATTGAACTAGAAGAACCAAGATTGATAGAACAAAACAATGTGGAAGAATTATTTCAATGGACAAACAAAGAAATTGCAATATCTGAGTTAGTTATTCCAAGGTATATAAAAAAGAATCATTTTAAACATCAGATAATTGATGACAAGAATGTACATAATTGGTTATAAGAGTGGAAGGTGTGTTGAAAAGAATAAAAATAAGAGAAAGTAATTGTATGATATCACATTTTGATCCCAATAATAGTAAGGAATCCATAAAAGATAATGATTGGGATATGGAAGAAGATATGGATTAGATAGAGAAGAATGAAACTTGGACTCTGATTCCAAGATCTAAAGACAAGAATGTGATAGGTACCAAATGGGGCTTTAGAAACAAGGTGAATGAAGAAGGTAAAGTGATTAGAAATAAGGCAATGATTGTATGCAATGGATAGGCTCGGGAAGATGACCTAGATTAAGGTGAGATTTTTTCTCTAGTTACAAGATTGGAAGGATTCATAATATTACTTGCTTATTTTTATTTCAAGAAGTTCAAATTATATTAAATGGATGTCAAGTCAACTTTCTTGAATGAAATTCTAGAGGAGGAAGTCTATATTGAACAACCAAATAGATTTGCACTAATCAAGGACATGGTTCTAATATGGAAACTTCACAAAGAACCAAATGGATTAAAGCAAGCACCTAGAGCATGGTATGAAAGATTATGCTCTTATCTCATTAAAATTAGTTTCAATAAGACATCAGATGATGGTAATGTTTACTTTAAAGTTGAAAATGAAAAGGTTTTGATAGTCAAAGTTTTTCTTGGTGATATAATCTTTTGAGGCAATGATGAGATGAGTTTGTCATTTTTTGTTGAAAAAAAGAAATAATTTAAGATGTTAATTATTGGGAAGATCAAATTATTTATAGGCTTGTAAATATCTTGGTTTGACATTTTTATATACATTATTCAGTCCAAGTATGTAAAGGAAGTGCTAAGAACATTTGGCATGGAAGATGATAGACTAGTTGGCATCACAATGGTCATTATAGGTTGTAATATCTAAAAGGACAATGAATCAGATCCTATTGATACTAGTTTTTATAGGTCAATGATTAATAAGATACATTATGTTGTACATAGTAGACCTAAGACAACATATTTGGTTGGGACAAAAACAAGGCTTCAAGTAAATCAAAAGCAATCCCACATGTTAGTTGTTAAAGAATATTCAAGTATCTTAAGGGCACTATTAATTATAGTTTTTGGTATGGTCATGATGGATATTTTTCTTTGAATGTCATCATTGATGTTGAATGGGTAGGAAATATTGATGATAGAAGGAGCACAATGGGAGGTGCATTCTTTCTAAGAGGCAGGCTTGTATTTTTGACAAGCAACAAGCATAATTGTATATCCTAGTAAACAAAAGAGGTAGAGTATGAAGATTGGTACTTTATGAAAAGTGTTCTATCTTGAATAGAGATCTTTGGAGGTGTTCTAAAATTTTATATGGATACTACATCAGAGTTTATGTGGCGTTGTTGACTAGCCTCGATGGCCTTGTGTGTCCTTGTTGGCTTTTGTCCTTCCCTTTATTTTTTCTTGTCATGTCATTCTGTGGGTGTGTGCCTTTAATTTTTTTTGTTGTTTTCCCTTGCCATTAGTTTATTTTCTTTTCTTCTATGTTAGTTTGGTTAGGTTTTTTAGCTCTTTTGTTGGCTTGCACATGTGAATAGGAGCAAATGGATGGAAATAATGATGCTACAGCAAGTGAGCCATTGGGTGAGGATGGAATGTGTTTAAATGATGATGAAGAGGTGGAGGAAAATACTTTGGGTAATGTTAAACCAAAGGATTCTAGAAATGATGGAAAGAAAACACTCGATGAGGGTATCATTGGCAATACAGGCCCTAAGAAGAAGAATAAGAAGCCTTCTTATAATGTGATTCTTGTTGATATTTCAGTTCCAGTATGTCCCGCTTTGGCTTTTTTTGAGAGTAAGTTTGAAAAGAAATTAGTTGTAGAGTGTTCTAATGGATTGGTAAGAACCCAAACCCATGGAGATATATGGGATGTGGGAGATGGTGGCGAAGCCATTCCTGGAGTAGAAGATGGTAGGAATCCTTTTGACAGTTTGACCTTGTCTCCCAATGAGGATATAGTTAAAGAAGTTAGGGTAGAGAAAAGTTGGTTAAGAAATATTATTATATTCTTTGTTTACTTAGATATTAAGGCTTTAACTTTGCATAAAATTCTTGATGAATGGTTGAATGTAGTTTGGGGAAACAAACTTGGCTTACATGTTAATTTTTGTAGAATGCTTCAAAAAGGGCTTTTTATTATTTTCTTAAAAAATAATAATATGCAAGAGAAAATCACAAAAAAGAGGTTTTAGAATGTTGGTCATTCTTTATTTAGAGCATATGCATTGTCAAACCAAGGTAATTTTTAAAAAATTATAAAAAGATCCATGCCAAATTGTGTGGAGATTAAGAATCCTCAAGAAGAGTTTTGGCCTTTTATTTCACATATCTTGAGTCCTTTAGGTTTTGTTTTTCATATATTGAAGAATCTAGAGTTACTCTCCCCCATTCGAATGCTCATATCATTGTTTCCCTTGATCCTAATGTGGTTTTTCCTAATATTTCAATTGACCTAGAAGGAGAAAACTTCTCATGGGAAGTCTCTCTATTAGGTAATCTTCATGCTTGTTGTCATTGTAAGCTTAACAAGCATATCAAGAAAAATTGTCTAGCTTTTAAAGTGCATTTTGATAGAGCTAAAGTTAATATTAATAGTGTTAAAGAACTCGCTTTAGAGATGTTTAACAAAGATGAGGCTATGGCTAATGATGGTTTACCACCTAGCTTGAGAGAGAGTATGGATAGTTGTAACTCTAATCATTTTATGCCCTCAAAGATTTCTTCTGAGGTTGATTCATTTAAGTGTGGTGGGTTTTTTCTTTGGATAATCCTCTCTATGATAGATATTTTGAGGTGATCATGGCTATTCATGCTAGACATATTTCTGGTGAAGTTCATCCCATGACCCTTGTTGTGGCCTCTCCAATTGTTTCTATTGAGACTAGTCTTAATGAGATCCCTACTAAATTGAATGCCCAACAACTTATCATCAGAGAAGGCATGGGTCATTACAAATGATGTTGTTAAACCTAAGGAGGCAAGTACTCCCTCACTTGTGATGCAGAAGACTTTGAATGCAGACCTAGGGGGGTAATTCATTGAAGTTGTTTAAGAAAAAAGACATATGAGCAGAGATATATCTCTTCTAGTGATGGTAGCAAGAATGCTATCCAAAATTATTTTAATAGACTCTATAAGGCTCCAAAGCCTCCCTCTAAATAATCCCACTCATGATGGTTAATATCATAGTTAGAATGTTAGAGGACTTGAAATGGCAGACAGAAAATATATTGTTAGAAAATGGTGTAATAAGTTTTAGGACAAGGACATCATATATTTGCAATAAATTAAAGTTTTTTTTTTTCAAGCATCTTGTATCAGAAAATTTCTATGGGACAAATCCATAGGGTTTCATTCCATGCATGAAAAAGGAAAAGGTGGAATGGTCATTTTGATAGGCCCCAAGTGGGTTGATTTCATCTTTTAGCATGGTTTCTCACCATGTAAAAGAGAACATTGGATGACTTTAAAGCATGATGTAGAATTAATTGGGGTATGTAATATATATGCTCCAAATGATTATAGAGAAAGAGATAAGTTATGGGATTGGTACTCATTTGAGTTTCCTAAAGCATACTAGATTTTTACAGGAGACTTTAATATGGTGGAATTTTGTTGTGATAAACAAGGTGGATTGAAACACTCATGGAAAGGTAATGAATAATACTTTTGGTTAAAATTCAAAAGGTGTTTCAATTTGATAGATCCTCAAGAAAATAATAAGGAGAACTTCAAAGACGTTTGGTTCACTTAGTGCAATAAACAAGGAGGTCATAATAAATTTTTCTACGAATTGGATAGGGTATATGGTGAATCTTCTTTTTTCTCCTTTCAAACTGAGGAAGGTCACTCTCCAATAATTGTTTCACCTTCTGCAATGTCAAATCACTCTCCTATTTTTGCGAGGATCTTGATAAATAAGGATGAAAATGTAAGTAGTGAGAGTAATAAATGCAAACTATTTAAGTTAAATACTTCATTGCTCAAGGATCCCATCAATAAAGACATAATTAGAATGTTGATATTCTTGTCAAAAATGTGTAACCAATCTCAAGGCCAATTAAACAATGGTGCCAATTAGTGGAAACCTGGAGGAAAATATATCAAATTATTGGAAAAAAGTGGCTAAGGATAGAAATGAGGAAGAGAATGATCTTCAAATCAAATTAAATGAAGCAAAATATGCACTTCGAAATAAACCAGATGACCCATTGCTTCTTTATGAGTTGGTCTCTATCAAGCATCAATTAAGATTTCTACAAAGATATAAGATCCAAGGGTAGAGGATTTAGGGGGAAATGAATTGGTTAAGAGAAAGAGATATAGGATCTAGATACTTTTTAAACATCATTAGGGCTAAACAAAATGCATAAATTGTTACTTTGTGGTGACTAATCAAGGAAGTACTGTACATACTTCATATTTCTTTGGGCCCTATTATATCAAGATTTTTGGCTGACATGTAATTATTAATTATGACCCTAAAGCGGTAAAAATACTTGTATAAAAGTGCTTAGGGTTAGGGATTTTGCATAAGGTGTGATGTGAAAATTGCTTCTTACAGCTATATTGAGCTATCTGGGATTATAGATTGTAATCAGGTTGTAATCACTAGAACGTAATAATATTAGACTTGTTGTTTGGTGGACATATCCCAAAGATTGGGTGAACCACATTAAATCTTGGTTTTTATGCAATCTATTATTTTCTGCTATTGTTTATATTTACATGTAATTGTTATTTCTATGTGTGATTTTATCCTAACTATATATGCTATATTAGTATGTTAGAAACACTAAATTAAGAAATCAAAAGCATTTACAAACTAAAATACCATAACATAAATGAGAGACTAAAGAGGAAACCCCAATTAGAAATGTGAGCCAAATGAATGGACTCTCCCAATAGGATTTAGCTCTTTGCTTGGTAGATGAGTCTAAGGATTGTGATGTATGCTCAAGTGCTCAAAAGTTGCTTCAATGGATGGGGATGAATAAATGGCAAATTGGTAGCTTTGTGAGCTCTCAATTTGGCATTATAAGGGTATGGTTGATGGCTTTTGGTTCTCAAACTAGCATTATAACTTTGGCTTAAAGGTTGTGATGAAATGGCTTGGGAGGGGATTCAATTTATAGGCTAAGAGCTTGAGGGATGGAGGGTTAAGATGTAAGGATGGGGAAATGGTTAAGGAGGGTTGAGATTGCATGAGAGGAGAGCACATGGATTGTGCTTCCTTACGGCCAATTAGGGAGTGACACATGTCACAGGGTGAGTGGGTGGAGGAAAGGGCAAGGATGAGTCAACAAAGGAGGCTCAAGGGATAATATCTTCATAAAGACCCTTCATTATGGCTTGTAAGAGCTTGTAAGAGTCTTTATTGCCTTTGTAAGAGCATTCATTGTTGGGTGGTTGGGATATTTTGGAGAGAGTTGAGATTGTTGACTTTGCTTGGCTTAGGAAAGTCTTAAGCTTACTTAGGGAATGTGACAAGTTTAGGGGGTGGATTAGAGATGGTTTAGGATTAGATTAGGCTTGTTAGAGATTTGCAAGTGGATGGCATTTAATGAGGGTGGGTGAGTTAGTGACTAAACTTAGTTAGTATGGGTGGATGGGGTGGATTAGGCTAAATGAAGGGTTTAGGAATAGGTTAGGGGTTATTAGATTTGAGGGTTTTATTTATCAAATAGATTTATTTAATAAATGGGGATTTTAGAATTAGATAGAAGAATAAGATTAATTGATAAATAATAAGTTATTTGATTTATCAATTAGGACTATAGATGATTAATTAAATTAATCAGCTAGTGGATGACAAAGGATTAATTAAATAGGAATTTAATTAATGATGTCTTTAGAGATAACTAAATAGGATTTTACCAAAGTGGTGTAATCAGATTTAGGTGTCTACACTAACAAGTGGTATTAAAGTGAGGTTGTTTTTTTTTTTCAGTTATCCTCTACACGAAATTCTCACAATTGAGTGGCAGTCTCACAATTGAGTTGGAGCAATGATAGACGAGGGTAAGCTGAGGGTTGACAAGTTTAATAGGCAAAACTTTCAATTATGAAAGATACAAATGGATGACTATCTTTATCAAAAGGATTTATGGAAGTCATTGGAAGGAAAAACCAAGGATCAAGGATCAAGGATCTATGAAAAATGATGATTGGGACCTTTTAGATAGAAAGGAACTTGGAAGCATTCAATTATGTCTAGCACCATTAGTGACATTTAATATTACAAAAGTGAAGACGATAGAATATTTGATGGAAATCCTAGTGAAATTTTATGAAAATCCCTCCCCTTCAAACAAGGTATTTCTCATGAATCATTTACCTAATATGAAGATTGTAGAAGGTAGATCTATTGCAGATCATTTAAATGAGTTTAATACTATTACTGGCAAGTTATCCTCTGTGGATATTAATTTTGATGAATAAATTAGGGCTCTCTTGATATTGTGTTATTTGTTGGGAAGCTGGAATGGCTTGGTAATGGCTATGAGTAATTCTATTTTTGGATCTAATACCCTAAAATATGATGATTTGATTGGTGTTATTTTGAGTGAGGAAACTCATAGGAAAACCTCAGGTGGATCTACATCAGGAAGTGTTTTGAATGCACAAAGAAGAGGCAAAACGACTAAGAGAGAAAGTAGTTTTGGAAATCATGGGAAATCAATAGGAAAGTTAAAGGGGGGGAGGTCTCAATCTAGAGGACCAAGAGATTGCTAGTAAAGTGGGAAACTAGGGCATAAGAAGAAATATTGTTGGACTCGAAAGAACAATGAAGGAGATAAACCAGAAGGGAACAAGAAGGAAAATGTGATAAGTAACAAATCTAAAGAGGATGCTTTTCTTCTGTCTTTAGAAAGTGTTGATGATTCATGGGTTTTAGACTTTGGTGCTTCATTTCATGTCACATCTCATAGAAGTTATTTCATTGATTATGTCCAAGGGGATTTCGGGCTTGTTTATTTAGAGGATATTGAACCCTGTCAAATTGTTGGAAAGGGAAAAGTTAAAATTAAGCTATAGAATAGGAATCATTGGCTACTACATGAGGTAAGACATGTTCCAAGGCTAAGTAGGAATTTAATTTCAATAGGGTAACTTGGTAATGAGGGTTGTGTAGTTACTTTTAATGATAAAAATTGGAAGGTTTCAAAAGGTTCCCTTGTATTAGAAAAAGGTGTGAAAGTAGGCACCTTATATCTTTGTATAGGTCATATTACTCCTTCTACTTTGATTATATTAAAGAAAAATGAATGTTCAGGAACAGTTGCTGCAGTTGAGTAAGGAGAACAAATTACTATTGTAGATTTTGATACAACGTTCTAGCACAACAGACTTGGGCACATGAGTGAGAAAGGTATGAGAGTACTTCATTCAAATAAAGTTTTACCAAGTCTAAAATTTGTTAATATGGATTTCTGTGAAAGTTGTGTTTATGGAAAACAAAAGAGAGTGAGTTTTATGAAGAGTGGGAAGGAAAAGAAAAGTGAGAGATTAAAGCTTGTGCATATAGATGTATTGCGACCAGCTCAAGTATCTTCCCTTGGTGGCTCTCGTTATTATGTTACATTTATTGATGATGTAACTAGAAAAGTATTGGTTTATTTGATTAGATAGAGATCTGATGTATTTCAAACTTTTAAGAAATGGAAATGCTTGGTTGAAAATGAGACTAGTAAGAAATTAAAATATCTTAGATCTGATAATGGTGGTGATTATTGCAATCATGAATTTGAAGATTATTGCTCCACTAATGGTATTCATGGAAAGAATAATATTCTAAGGACTCACACAAGAAAATGGAGTGGCTGAATGCATGAATAGAACTATAATGGAGCATGCGAGGAGCATGAAATGGCATGATGGGTTGCCCTTAAACATGTGGGTGGAGGTTGTCAGTACTGATGTATATTTGATTAATAGAGGTCCCTCTACTCCTTTGGGCTATGGTATTCCAGAGGAAGCATGGACTGGTAAGAGGGTGAGTTATTTTGTTCTCAGAACCTTCGGTTGTGAAGCATTTGCTCATATAGATTTTGAAAATAGAACCAAGTTGGAAGCTAAGTCAAAGAAATGTGTATTTGTTGGATATGGCATTGATGAATTTGGTTATAGGCTTTGGGATTTTGAAAATCGTAAAATTGAAAGAAGAAAGGATGCCATATTTAATGAGAAAGTGTTGTACAAAGATCTAATGCAGCAACATGAGAAGAAAGAAGATGATTATGTAGTGTTGGGTGATACTCCAAAAGATGATGTTCCAGCAATTCCTCATGATGTGTAACAACTGCAACAACAAATACCACACACTTAGTGAATGTTAGATGGTCAACAAGCTAGGTAGACCTCCAAAAATATTTTCTCCCTCTTTGTATTCTATTTTACTAACCGATGTTGGTGAACTTGAATGTTATGATGAAGTTGTGCAAGTGGATACTAAGATTCAATGGAAGTCTACAATGAAAGATGAAATGGAATCTCTGCTTAAAAATAAGACATGGGATTTATGCAAGTTGCTTGTAAGTAAAAGGGATTTACATAATAAGTGGGTTTACAAGTTGAAAGATGAGGATGGAGGTAAGAAAATATTTAAAGCTAGGTTAGTTGTAAAAGGATTTGCATAGAAAAAGGAATTGATTTTGATGAGATATTCTCTCCTATTGTTAAAATGACTTCTATTCACAGTATTTTAAGTACTTTAGCTACTAAAGATTTGCATTTGGAGTAGCTTGATGTTAAAATAGCCTTCCTTCATGGTGATTTCGATGAAGAGATATATATGGCTCAGCCACAAGGATTTGAGGTCAAAGGTAAGGAGAACTTAGTGTGTAGATTGAAGAAAAGCTTATATGGCTTGAAGCAAGCACCTCGAAAATGGTATCTGAAATTTGACAATTCTATGCATGAGCATGGATATAGTCGGTGTCATTCAAATCATTGTGTTTACTTTAAGAGGTTGGATTATGACAACTACATTAAATTATGTTTATATATTGATGATATGCTTGTAGTTGGGTCTAGAATGGATCACATTGGGGGGCCAAAATGCTAGTTAGCACATGCATTTTCTATGAAGGATTTGGGGATAACAAAAAAACTCCTTGGTATGAATATTTGTAGAGATAGGAAGAACAGGAAATTGAGTTAATCTCAGGCTAGTTATATTGAGAAGGTGTTGCAACGTTTCTCTATGGAGAATGCTAAAGTTGTTAGCACACCTTTACCTAGTCATTTGAAGTTGACTATAGAGATATGTCCCAAGACACAAGAAGAGGAGGACAAGATTTCCAAGTTACCTTATGCTTCAGCTGTAGGAAACTTAATGTATGATATGGTATGTACAAGGCTAGATATTGCACATGTAGTGGGAGTTGTTAGCAGGTATATGAGTCATCTAGGAATTGAGCATTGGAATGCACTTAAATGGATTCTTAGGTATTTGAGAGGAACATCCAGTAAGTGTTTACACTTTAGGGGCTCTACTACTGATTTACAGGGATATGCTAACTCAGATTTGGAAGGGATTATTGATGCTAGGAAAAATACTATAGGTTATTTATTTACTATTGGTGGGGCAACAGTGAGTTGGGTTTCTTATTTGTAGAAGGTTAATGCTTTATCCACTATAGAGGTAGAGTATGTTGCTGCTATAGAGGCAATGAAGGAGATGATATGGATTTAGTTCTTCTTAGAAGAATTGGGAGACCCTTAGAGGGATAATTATTTGTTTATAGATAGTCAAAGTTTCATTCATCTTGCAAAGAATTTAGCTCTACATTCAAAGAAAAAACACATATAGTTGCAGTACCATTTCATTCGGTCAGTTTTAATTGATGGATAGTTAAAGCTAGACAAGATACATAAAGATGACAATCCATCAAATATGTTTACAAAGGTAGTGACAAGGGAGAATCAAAATCCCTCTTCAGATTTGATTGGTCTTCTAGACTGAACAAGAATAAAAGAACAACAGAGTCCAGTGTGGTTTGATCTAGTGGGAGCCCCATGTGGTAGCAGTATTGCTATAGGATCAACCTCCAAGTGGGAGATTCTTGTCTAGTGTGGAGTCTAATCAGTCCCCAAGTGGGAGATTTTTAGTTTTTGGTGATTGATTAGGGAAGTATTGTACATACTTCATAATTATTTGGGTTTTATTTTATCGAGATTTGGGCAGACATGTAATTATTAATTATAACCCTAAAGTGGTGAAAATACTTGTTTAAAAGAGCTTAGGGTTAGGGGTTTTTCATAAGGTGTGATACAAAAATTGCTTCTTGTGATGGTATTGACTTGTACGGGATTACAAATTGTAACTAAGTTGTAATCATTGGATTGTAATATTATAGGACTTGTTGTTTGGTGGACGTAGCCCAAGAATTGGGTGAACCATGTTAAGTCTTGGTGTTTTGTGTTCTCTTTTATGTGATCTACTATTTTATGTTATTATTTATATTTGCATGTTATTAATATTTATGTCTGTGGTTTTATCCTAACAAGGATAGAAGATATTCAGGTGGAGGGTGGTAGACCAAATGACCCAAAGGTAATTAGGGGGGCTTTTTAAGTTTGCATTCTAAATTGTTTTCTTTAGAGTTTGATCAAGATCAACAAAACGAGTTGAAAGATTGCTTGAAGATGATCCCTAAGAATATTTTTGAAATGGAAAGTGTTAAGGTTAATAGAAGCATCACATTATAAGAGATTCAAGATGTCATTAAAGCTATGGATAATGACAAGTCTTCAAGACTCGATGGGTTACCTATCGAATTTTATAAAGATAATATAGATTGGAATGGGGAACAACTTTTTTTGTTTTATAATGATGCCTTTGAGTATGGTTCTTTGGACAACACAATTAATAGAGGGGTCCTTAAATCTCTTCCTAAAGCTAGGGATAGATCCCTAGTTAAGAGTTGGAGGCCTATCACCCTGCTTAATTTATCTTATAAAATTATAGATAAAGTGTTGGCTAGAAGAATTGCAGAGATTACAAAGAATATTGTTTCAGACACTCAAATTAGTTTCATAAAGGGGAGATATATTTTGGAGGACCTCATCACTAGCTAGGAAGCTATGAATTGGGCAAAGGCTGATGGGTAGAATGTGGCTATGATTCTTCTAGATTTTGATATAGCATATGACAGAGTTGAGTGGCCCTTTGTCATTGGAATGTTAAAAGCTTTTGGGTTTCCTCCTTACTTCTGCAAGTTGATTAAAATACTATTTCAGGATTCTTCTACTATTATTGACATGAATGGAGAATTATCAAACCCTACAATTCTTTAGAGGTCTACCAGACAAGGTTGCCTTATTGCACCCTCCTTATTTGTGATTGTTGTTGATGCTCTCTTTTACATTCTAAGAAACTCCTCATTGGAGCCTCCTATTAAGGGAATTACTCTCCCTAATTCAGAGGAATTGATTAATGCTTAGTTTATGGATGATACTACTCTCTATTTGGAATTGTCTGAGGTTAACTTCTCTTCAGCTCTCAATAGACTTAATTTCTTCTATGTAGTATTTTGAGCCAAAGTGGCTACCCATAAGTCAGTTGTTCTAGGATGGATGGAGATACCTCCTAGCTGGTTACTCAAGATGGGTTGGAAATTGAATAGGAGGAAGATAGGACTTATCCTCAACTTGAATTCCCAAAAGGAATGATCTAAATTGTTTAAAAATAGGGAGAAAGGAGATCCTATGGTCTTTCTATTTGAGAAGTATGTGATTAAATCTTGAATAGATAAAAAAAAAATACTTACCTTGAAGTAGGATAAATATGGAAAATGTTGATTTATGGTTTTTGTGTACAGTTTTGAGGATCTCTCAAACTTCTTCTAGACTAGAAATGTTGAGAAAGAGAAAACCCAGAAAACTTTTGTCTTTTTGAAGGGAGGTCGACCTTGGCCCAAATAGAGGGGCACAATCTTACCTCAAGGCATAATTATACCCCCAAAAGTTGACCTTGACTTGCACTACTCTGAAAAAGTTTATGTTCACAAATCCCGCAAGTTTGATGAAAAGGGTATCCAAATCTTCTCTTTAATTCACTGTTTCACATTGTATCTTCAAGAAAAATGATTTTTTTGTTTGGATGGAGGGTTTTCCTTGGTCAAACCATAGTTTTAAATCAACCTTGAAATGTAATTAAAATTGCAATATAAATAAATAAAGTAAATAGAACTATTCACCTTGCTTATATTGAAATCCTTGTGGAGGATTTGAATCCTTGAATCCACAAGTATGGAAGCTCCAAATGAATGTAGAAATGTATGTAGGATGTCTCAAATCAATTGCATTAGATCTTCAACACCAATCTTGAATGGATCTTTGCATAGAAAAAGGCTTGGATGAATATGGATGGAGAAATCCTCAACAAGAGGGATCCATAAATATTGAATCCTTCAATAGTTAACAATGGTCCTCCTTGATAAATTGGATCAAGAATGCTTAATAGATCTTCACTTCATAGAATAATGGATGTAGAAAGGTAATAGCTCGTCCAATGTCACAATGCATCTTAGAGAAAAATGAGAGGAGGAGGCTTCCTTATATAGAGATTTAGGGTACAAACTCCTAGAAAAGGCTGACATGGGAGCATTAAATCCCAATTAACCTTAACCCTAGAAATGGAACTAGATTAAATGTAATTTAAGAGTCTACCATTATGAAACTTGAAACAACTAACTCAGAAGCAGGAAAAATAAACTTTTTGAAGCCCAATGTCCTGAAACTCCCAAAAATTGGAAAATGGACCTAGGGTCTAGGACGAGGTTGACCCTATCCTAGGTCAAGGTTGAGGACATCCTTAACTTAAGATAGGGTTGATGTCAACCTTGACCTAAGAGGTCATCCTTGACCCAGAAAGTCAAAGTCCTTAGTTTCATAGAGAAAGTTGTCAAAAATAGGCTAGAGAGAGAGAGAGAGAGAGAGAGAGAGAGAGAGAGAGAGAGAGAGAAGTAGAATCAGGGGGAAATGGCTAGATCTATGTAAAGACCCATTCAAGACACTTGACGTGACCCTAGACCACCTACTTGTAGGGATAAACACTCTTAACATGGAAGTTCTTCCATTTTAAGATGATACAAAAATAAACTAGGCCTAAAACCATTACTAGATATTTGGGTATTCCATTCTCTTTGGAACCTTCTTTTTCTAATATGTGGGAGTGGATGTTTAACAAGATTAATAAAAAATATATCAGGTGGAAAACTCACTCTCTTTCATTGGCTAGGAGAGTTCAAGTTGTACAGAAAGTCATTTCTTCTCATCATATATATTATGCTTTGACTTGGATGTTTACTAAGTCTCAGTTTGGTATGCTTGTAAAACATCTCATATTTCTTATGGTCAGATGGTATGGGATCCAAAAAAAGACATTATGTTAAATGGGAGTGGTGTTTCCTTCCCAAACAACTTGGGGGCCTAGGGCTAAAAATAAATTAGAGTCCAAGGGACTGCTCTTGTAGCTAAATGGATATACAAAGCTTTTTGGGGGAATGAACCTTGGAAGATTCCTATGAGAAACAATATTGAACAGCCAGTAATTAAGAAAGGTAAGCACTGGGCTATTATCATGGGGGATTTTAAGATGAATATTTTTGGGTCTGAAGTGTTCAACTCCCTGCGGTATGCATGGTCACAAGTGAGTGAGTTCATCTCCTACAAGAATGCTACTAGGGGCCCTCCTAAATATGTTTGTGTTGATAGATCAATTTAGTGGGGATTGTATTTGAATAATAAACCTCTTTCTCTTACTCATAGTTGTTCTACAAACAAGTGGAATGATAAAGGTATTTCTCTTATTAGTGATTTATTGGTAAATAACAAGTTTGGGTCATGCAATGAGATTCCAGTATGGTATCTCCAAATCTCAAAAGAAGACTTATACTCTTCTGTCCAAAGTGATTAGCAAGGAGAAAGTTGGGAAAATCACAAATGGTGATACTTTTATTAGAAATGAAAAATGGAAGGATGGTATTGTTATTGATAATACTTCTACTAAGTATATTTATGGAATGTTTAAAAATGATCACTTAGTATTCCTGTGTATAGTTAAATGTTGGGGTCTTGAGTGTCCTTTATCAGACTGGCATTTTTTCTTTGATTATTTTTGGAAGGGTCCTTGTGATCCTAAAGTTATTCATTTTAGATGGTTGTTATTGATTAAAAATCTTGTTCTCGATTTAGTGATGTCTTCCATTAATGTTGAGTTTGTGATTTTCATGTTATGTAATAATCCTAGGAGTTTTGAGCATGTTTTCTTTGAGTGTATAAATATGAAAACAAAAAGTCTTGGCCATTTTCTTTGGGTCTCAAATTCATTGGAAAATTAGTAGTGGCTCTTCTTAGTGTAAAATTTTGGCTGGTTATGTTAGATCTTTTGATTATTTTTTAACAAATTTTGGTTTGCTCTTATTAGTGAAGTATTGTGGTTTCTTTGGAATGAAAGGAACAAGGAGATATTTCAAAATGTCAGAAGGTGGTCTACTGAGTTTAATCGTAAACTCATACACTTCTACATTATGTCATAGGTGTCCTTTTTCTTGGAGATTCCAAAGTCTAGATTCATGAAGCTAATGCATGATGGAGTTTTGCTAATTTACAAAGATGAAGTCAAGGCAACACAATGCATTGAGAAATTTCAAAGTTTTCTTACACAAGCTGAGGTTGATGAGCTTGGTGGTCTTGTGGAGAACTGTCATCTAGATCCCAATAGAAATAATACTGAATACTGACATCATTGCAGAGATATCATAAGTGAAAGAGGAGAAAACATATCTTTTGTCATTGCAACAACACCTATTGATACTACTTTTCAGCTAGGTCATGGTTATCAAAAATCTTAGACTCTATGTTGGTCTTTTGAATCTATTACTATTTTGAATGCTAATGTAAAAAAAAAATGTGTGCAGTTCCTTATGGGCTAAGTCCCTAGATGGTTAAGGTACCTCCTTCCATTTTTGTATCTTGGTGAGGGTTGGTCTAAGTTCATACTGAAAGTACTCATGTTGTTTACCATACTTTTTCAATATAAAAAAGAGGTAGAGTATGTAGCTACAACTATCAAATGCACTCAAATATCTTAGATGAAGTAGATTCTTGAAGGAATCAAAGAAAAGATAATTAAACCAATAACAATCTATTATGACAACACCAATGACTTAAGTATTTACAAGAATCTTGTGATACACTCAAACACTGAACACATTTCCATTAAGTATCATTTTTGAAGAGAACATGTGCAAGGTGGTGAAATTGGAATACATTCCAATAAAAGAGAAAATTGCAAATATCTTCACCAAACCACTCCCAAGGATACTTTTGAGTACCTTAGAATTAAGTTGGATGTCATGCACCTAATTAAGAAGCATTAAGATGCATGTATTGCATCAATCAAGTGAGGTTTCATATTTATCTTTCAATGAATTAGTGTAAAGGGGGACTACTCTTTAGGGGGAGTCATCAATGAAGTTGTATGTCAAGAAGCATGATGCCTTTTCCATTGTTTTAAAAAAGGGAGAAATGCAACAGAGGTAGAGAATTTATGAGAATGAAGAGGATTCAATGAAGGGAAGTTGGAATTACAAAGAACTTGAGCTTGATTATTTCTATCTTGTTGGTATATGAAGAACATGCTTTAGTAATGCTTGAAGTATTTCTGTTGATTCCAAGGGGAAGATTATTTGCATAACTGATGTTGATGAGATGAGGAAGTGTAGTTATTTCATGATGCATCATTAATGTTGATTGTTATTGATGTCATAATCAAAACCCATAACCTTAAGAAACAATCACCTGCCAATCATTCTAGATTCTATGGCTTGAAACAAGACTAGAATGATTTGTATTCTAAAATGATATAAATGTATACATATTTAGATATATTTAATAGGTTAGGCTATAATTATCTTAGAGGATCCTTCCATTTTACTCCAATCATTAATATTCTATAATTCCAATAATTGTAAGCAAAGAGCTTAATTCCTAACAAGAACCATGAAAATTTTAGAAAACCCACAATCATGAAACCTAACTATTTAGTTTATATGTAGTATTCTCTAGAATTATTGAAGGCACCTACCACTTACATTAATATGATGAATATCAATGCATTAATAAATGTAGAGGTACTATAAACACTTTCAAGAGTGAAGGTTTTTCACCATATTGAATAAACCATTCTAAGACATATTTAGTTCCTTTTGGGTGCCTTACACATTACCAAGACAAAAGCCTAAAGCAAACAAGAAATATGAACAAAGCCATCACGATACAGATTTGAATTCCTAGCCCACTATGTTGTGATTATTACTAAAAAGAAAAAGGGAAAATTGGGACATTAAGGCACAATAGTGTAACATCGATGACATCTAAGCACACCCTTGAATGTATCCTTGGAATTGGCCATGTAATCCATATAAACTTGAATATGTGACTTTCACTTGACAAGAAGCATGGTTTCATACCCGAATGAAATATACCCTTAATTTTTCCTTCCTTATCTATCAATGTACACCATATTTATAATTTGATTCATTTCTTACAAAACTCATCCATGCAAAGGAATACTACAACAAATAAAAATCTAGTTGTGGGTAGTGAAAAAAAGAGGGATTATACCCAAAATACAAAGAGAAAAGAGAAAAAAAAACATACTTGCAACAATCCACAACATTGCCTTAACATTGGTGAAAGGACATAACAACCCATGCTTGGCCACCATGTCAACAAGCTCTCTATAACCACTCTAGTTATACTGCATGGGGATATACTTTTTCACCAAACATCCACCATGACCCTCCTCATTCAAGCAATTTTGAAGGTCATAAGAATTTTGTTCATAAGTCTTTTCTATTCAATTTGCCTAAAATTCACATTATGAAGAGGCAATATGACAAAAGTTGGAATTTCTTTAATGCTCTCTATCTTTTTCTACAATAGGGCTTTCATGGACCAACTTTTCAGCACAATAAATTATGTAAGCCTTACACAATGCCTTCTTTATACACCCATTTCTTCTTAGACAATTAGAATAGAGTAGCAATACTATTATTAGTTGTACTTGTAGCTTTGGTACTACTTGAACGTCTTGGGCTTGAGAGACAAATTGCATTTGAATCAAATGATTGAACCTTACATAAACACTTGGTTCCAAGTGCCCCAACATTACAAGTAGAAGAAAATGTTAAAGTCATAAGAATTACTCCAAGTTGTTGTAACAAAAGTAATAAAAAATAATGAATAAATCTTCACAAAAAAAAAAACTAAAAAAAAAAACTCAGAAAGTGTATCAAATTTTGGTTTTTTTTTAACCCACAAAAACACAAAACTTAATTTAAGATTGAAGCCATTAGAAACCTCAAAACATGTTTTAGGTCAAACCAGAATAAACATATGAAATGGGGCTGGTGGAAAAGCTATTCTCATGGCACGCAAACATCATAGATCTCGATTATTTCATAATAGCGAAAAATTTGTCCAATCTTAAATTCAACAATTGACCTATCAATAGTATCAAGATGCAATATGATAACACTCTATGTCTTTCTCACGCTAGGGCTTTCATGGACCATCTTTTCATCACAGTACATTGTGTAAGCCTTACGTGTTGCATTCTTCACATGCCTAATGATTCTTAGATAATTAGAACTCAGTAATAGTACTATTAGTAGTAATACTCATAGCTCTGTGACTACTCAAACGACCTAGGCTTGAGACAAAAATTCCATCTAAATCATATGATAGAGCCTTAGTGAAACACTTGGTTCCAAATACCCCAACATTAGAAGTAGAAGAAAATGTCAAATTCATAAGAATTACTCCAAATTGCTCCAACAAAACTAACAACAAAGAACAAAGAAATCTTCAAAGTTAACTTTAAAAGTGTATTAGATTTTGATTTTGTTCAAACCTACAAGAACCCAAAACTTAATTTGATAGAGAAGCCATTAAAAACCTCAATATATGTTTTAAAGTAAAACCATAATAAATGCATTAAATAAGGCAAAGGAAAAGTTCTTCTCATGGCCTTAAAGTAACACACATCTCAGTTATTTCAAAACAAAGAATAAATTTGTGTGAGCTCAAATTCAACCATTAAGCTATCAACATAAAATTTGGAGAAGTAAATATGCACAATAAGCATTGTATATAGAGAGACTTCTAAAACAAAAAATGGAGATGTAGAATCAGCATAAAGACTTCTAGAAAGAAAGTAGTTTCATTAATGCATTTGGTGGTAGTTGAAGTTTTTAAATTTTTAGGTTGTTTTAAAATATTAAAAATTATTTTCATCCTTATCTTTTTTTGTCTACATCCAATATCTTTTCAAATAATTAACATTTTCTAAATTACAGAATATGTAAAAATCTTGAAACTATATAACAAGTTTGGTGTATTGAAAAATTCTTTGTATCTATTAGTTGATAAAAATATTATGATATATTTTAAATTTTTCTTTTAAGCTTAAATAGACTCGTACCCAAGACCTCTCAAAGAAACTTACAATTTACTAATATACCCTAAACTCTTGCCTAATTTTTTTCAATAATTATTATAATATAATAGTAAATTAAAAAATACTACCCTAGAAAGATAATGCAAATCAAGCCACCATATTCCCTTAAAAACTCAACCTAGATGAATCTCAATCTGTATATAGAACCATAAAGAGAAAGATGAGCTCAACTAAAAGAGTGGAACTCAACAATCATATGATTCATATGGACCCACTACTTTATAAATTGCTACCATGGTAGGTTGCTTCAAATGGTTGGAATGACGTGTAAATAGGAGTTTTGACTCTTGTCATTGGTTAAAAGTAACCTATTTTTAAATAATTTACAAGCACTCAATCACATGGAGGCAGCTTGAATGTTTTTTTATTTTATTCATTTACCATATTTGCGCCAACAAAAATTTATATAGCCCTTTCTCTAAGGTGTGCATTCTTTCAATTTAAATCCACCATCTCAAGGCGTGCATAAAAAAATAGGAACCATCACTTTCTTGTTACATATTTTTCTTTGTTCAAAAAAGTATATTTTCACCATAGCCGTATTTGTTTTATTCCATCCCGTCTTTTACAAAGCTTTAGCAATGCTCCTTGCCTAGACTTTATTGTTCCACCAACCGTCACTATACAATGATATGTCATTTCATCAATTGGGCAATTGTGATATAAAGTGGCATAAGAATACAATATCATTCTTAAGAAATAATTATAATGTGAAAATATTTTTTATTTTTTATTTTAAAACTGAATAATGTAAATATATAAAAGAATTGTAGTTCCCTTTAATGATTTGAAATGTTAAACCTTGAAGAATAATACACACAACTAAAATAGCCATAAAGATGTATCAATAGAGAACAAAATGCATCTATAAATTGGATTGTTTTAGATGGAGTTTTGTTTGTTTTATTATAATTTGTCTTAATTTTGATTCTTTGTAAAGTTATAA
The DNA here is from genome assembly GCA_028749045.1 of Cupressus sempervirens. Taxonomy (NCBI): domain Eukaryota; kingdom Viridiplantae; phylum Streptophyta; class Pinopsida; order Cupressales; family Cupressaceae; genus Cupressus; species Cupressus sempervirens. The sequence goes on along the minus strand of CM053793.1, from coordinate 167,297,737 downwards.
AAATTTATATATTAATGTATACAATAATGCCCATTGAAAAATTCAAATTTTGTTGAAGTGGAAGCTAATAATCACCTGGATGACACACAAACCTTGGACAAGTTACAAAATAATTATATCAAGGCTCATAGAATTGATGAATTGGGTCTACAATACAATGAAATTTTGGGTAAATAGATCATTTCAGGTAATTCATTAGATGCTTCTATCCATTGAATTCAACAAAAAAATTGCACATCTTCATAGGAAACTGATCGTGAATTGCAAAGAAGCAATTCTGAGAAGGAGGAAGATATTTAGGGATTGAGAAGATCTATCGGATAGAGAGAGCTTCCAACCAAATTCTCTAGTTATGAGCTTTTATTTGCTAAAGAAGTAGAGCCATCTATCTTGGTTCCAAAATTCTCAAAGGCCACAAATTACATACATGCACTTAAGGATATGAACAATGATCAATGGCAAGATGTGATGTGTGAGGAAACAAATTTGTTGCTTAAGAACCAAACATGGGATATGGTTACTCTTCCACCAAATCAAAGATCACTTAAATATAAATGGGCATACTGATTGAAAAAAGGAGAAGGGGACAACAAACACTATAGGGCTAGGTTAATTGTAAAGGGATTTGATAAAGAAAAGGAGATTGGTTTCAATGAAATCTTCTCATTAGTTGTTAAGATGAAAACTATCCAAATAATTTTGGGATTGGCAGTTGTATGGGATCTTAAATTATAGTAGCTTGATGTCAAGGCCACATTCTTACATGGTGATGTGAATGAGGAGTTGTATATGGAGGAACCTTGAGGATTCATCAAAAGAGGATAGGAACACCTGTATTACAGATTGAACTAGATCTTGTTTGGGCTGAAACAAGCCCTAGTACAATTATATTTAAAATTTGATTCCTTCATGAAAAAACATAATTTCACAAGGTGTGAATCATATACATGTGTTTTTTTTAAGAAACTTCCAAATGGCAAGTTCATCATTCTTCTCCTTTATGTTGAAGACATGTTGGTAGAAGGTACAAGTACAAGAATTGTTCATGAGTTAGAGGAGAAATTGGCAAGAAATTTTATATGAAGGACTTAGGGGCAGCTAAGAAGAATCTTGGCATGATGATAGCTAGAGATAGAAGAAAGAAGGAGATCATGATATCACAAAAAACATACACAGGTTAGAAACAGAGGTTTGCTTAGCACTCAAGAATGTACTATTTATGTGTTGTATTGATGATAGTTTTTTGTTATTGATGACAACATATGTTAATGTGATCATGAAAGACAAAGATTGTGTACATTAGAGGGTGATTATTGGAATAATGAAATTGACATATAAATAAATAAGCTTTGAGAGCTTAGATTTGTGTAGAAGGAGGAAAAAGCACATATCTATGTCACCATTTAGGATACCAAAACATGTTGTGGTCAAATCTCATTTCTCTATCAAAACTCTTTTTTTTTTCAAAGACTAAAAAATCCCTTTTGTAGATCTCAGATTCAATATCATCATTATATAAAATTTTGAGTGTTTTGATTAGTTATAATATGTTATAATCTCAAAATGTTATAAGTCAATATTTCAACATTTCAGAAGATGTTCCCTCAAAAAAGGAAATAAATAGTAAATCATATTAGAAAAATTAAAAAATCCTATTTATCTCTAGAGGAGAGAATCCTCATCATGAATATGTAATTTTTTTCAAGAAGGTATAGATTTGATAGGGAAGTTTTGATGACAAGAAAAAACTGTTGGATTCTAATAAGGTTGAACTTGAGTACTTATAACAAAGAAAATATACATAAAAAATAATTATTTCTTTTTTGTTCCCTAGTTTTACATGTCATCTATAAGATATTTTGAAATCAGAACAAAAATAGATGATTTACATATACTTGTTTGACAAGAACTACACCTTATAATTTTTTACAATTAAAAAAGGGACTTCAAAATAAAATAAAATGAATAAATTCTTGCTCAAAAAAATTATAAAAATTATAGGCATAAAACTCATCCAATTCTACACATTTCATCAGTATACATCATCTTCATATTCTAAACATAAATACCATTTTTTTTGTCATTAATGTTGAACTGTCACATTCTGATGTCCCATTTCTCTATAAAAGGTGACACAGGTTTGTGTTTTTACCTCACTGGATGTGAGCACATATATCATATCTATGTTCATTGGATCTTATGTTCAATTCTGGATAAGTTGTAAAACAATTCATTTGGTGAAGACTAGTAGCAGACCAATGTCCAAGAGATAATATTAGTGATGGTGGCTTATTTGATATATCTTATCAACAAGGTTGAATTAATGTCATTGAGCTTGGATCATGGTAGAAGACTTGTTCATGCATATCTATGATCATAATAGCAAGGCTTAGAGATTTTTTGTTATGCTCATTATAGTCAAACATGCAATGTATATTACTGGTGGCCAACTAGGTTGAATAACTATGTTGATTATCATTGTAAATTGTAATGATTATATTAGAGTGTGTGTGAAAATTAATGTAATACTTATAAAGATGCATGTTAAGGCATGTGTGCCTTACTGTAGTCCTATGTAATTGAATGTACACTAGGGAAGCTTTAGTAGGCCAACCTAATTAGTTATTTGTAAGGGTATAAAGGAAAGATATTTTCCTTGGTTGCAAATTATCATATATGTAATATATGTGGTTAGTTGATGCAAGTTTTAAGGTTGGACAATTAGAGAAGAGGAGAGATTTATTTGGTTGATCACGTTAGGCTTCAGAGCTATTTTGGCAAGTAAGTTGCAGATGGATCAATTCACTTGATTTGGATTTTTTTATCTTGAAGTTTGATCTTCATAGTAGTTGGAACAATTAGGAAGAGGGCCTACTTTTTTCCTTATTAACCTTTTTTTAGTTTGTGGTGACTGATGAAGAAAGTACTGTACATACCAAAAATTCTTTGGGAAAAAAAAATTGGGCCATGGCCGACATTGTGGCTGATATATGGCCGACATGTTGTAACCCTAAAGTGGCATAAAATTACTTGTATAAAAGGACTCAGGGTTAGGTATTTTCATTAAGTTGTGATGCAAAATTTGTTCTTGTAGCAGTATTGAGCTGTAAGGGATTATGGATTGTAATTAGGTTGTAATCACTTGATCGTAATAATATCAGACTTATTGTTTGGTGGGCGTAGCTCAGGGAATGGGTGAACCACGTTAAATCTTGTTGCCTTGTATTCTTATCTGTGTGATCTATTATTTTTTGTTATTGGTTATATTTGCATGTAATTGTTATTTCTGTCTATGGTTTAATCCTAAAAAGTGGTATCAAAGTGAGGTTTTTTTTCAATTATCCTCTACAAGAAAGTTTTACGGTTGAGTGGGAGTCTCACGATTGAGTAGGAGTGATGGTAGATGGGAGTAAGCTAAGGGTTGATAGGTTTAATGGGCTGAACTTTCAGTTATGGAAGATGCAAATGGAAGACTATCTTTGTTAGAATGATTTATGGAAGTCATTAGAAGGTAAAACCAAGAATTAGGGATTTATGTCAAATGAGGGCTAGGATCTTTTGGATAGAAATGCACTTGGAAGCATTCGATTATGCTTAGCACCATCGATGGCATTTAATATTACAAAAGCGAAGACAACATAAGAAATTATGAAAACCCTAACGACACTATATGAAAAGCCCTTCACTTCAAACAAGGTATTTCTCATGAAGCATTTATTTAATATGAAAATGGCAAAAGATGGATTTGTTACAGATCATTTAAATGAGTTTAATACTATTACTAGTCAGTTATCTTCTGTGGGTATCAATTTTGATGAAGAAATTAGGGCTCTCTTGATTTTGTGTTCTTTGCCTAAAAGCTGGAATGGCTTGGTAATGGTTGTGAGTAATTTTGTTCCTAGATCTAGTACCCTTAAATATGATGATGTGATCGGTGTTATTTTGAGTGAGGAAACTCGTAGGAAAACATCAAGTGGATCTACATCAAGAAGTGCTTTGAATGCACAAAGCAGAGGCATAATGACTAAGAGAGGAAGTAATTTTAGAAATCATGGGAAATCAAGAGGAAAGTCAAAGGGGAGGAGGTCTCAATTGAGAGGACCAAATGACTGCTGGTACTATGGGAAACCAAGGCATAAAAAGAAAGATTGTTGGACTTGAAAGAAAAATGAAGGAGATAAACTAGATGGAGACAAGGAGGCAAATGTGGTAAGTAACAAATCTGAAGAGGATGTTTTACTTCTATCTTTAGAAAGTGCTGATGATTCATGGGTTTTAGATTATGGGGCTTCATTTCATGCTACACCTCATAGAGGTTATTTTATTGATTATGTCCAAGGAGATTTTGGGCTTGTTTATTTAGGGGATAATGAACCTTGTCAAATTGTTGGAAAGGGAAAAGTTAAGATTAAGTTGCAAAATGGGAATCATTGGCTACTACATGGGGTAAAGACAGGTTCCAAGCATGAGTAGGAATTTAATTTCAGCAAGGCAACTTGGTGATGAGGGTTGTGTAGTTACTTTTAATGATAAAAATTAGAAGGTTACAAAAAGTTCTCTTGTAGTAGAAAAATGTGTGAAAGTAGGCACCTTATATCTTTGTATAGGTCATATTGTTCCTTTTACTTTAATTGTTTCAAAGAAAAATGAATGTTTAGGAATAGTTGTTGTAGTTGAGTAGGGAGAACAAATAGTTGCTATAAATTTTGATACAGAGCTATGGCACAATAGACTTGGGCACATGAGTGAGAAAGGTATGAAATTACTTCATTCAAAGAAAGTTCTACCAGGTTTGAAATGTGTTAATATAGATTTCTGTGAAAGTTGTGTGTATAGAAAACAAAAGATAGTGAGTTTTGTGAAGATTGGGAAGGAAAACAAAATGGAGAAATTAGAGCTTCTGCATATAGATGTATGGGGACCGGCTCAGGTATCTTCTCTTGGTGGCTCTCATTATTATGTTATATTTATTGATGATCTGCAACTAGAAAAGTATGGTTTTATTTCCTTATATAGAAATCTGATGTATTTCAAACTTTTAAGAAATGGAAATGCTTGGTTGAGAATGAGACTGGTAAGAAATTAAAATGTCTAAGATCTGATAATGGTGGTGAGTATTGCAATCATGAATTTGAAGATTATTTCTCCACTAATGGTATTCGTAGATAGAAAATTGTTCCAAGGACTCCACAGGAAAATGGAGTGGTTGAATGCATAAATAGGACTATAATAGAACGTGCAAGGAGCATGAGCTTGCATGATGGGTTGCCCTTACACATGTGGGAAGAGGCTATCAATACTACTGTATATTTGATTAATAGAGGTTCCTCTACTCCTTTGGGTTCTGGTATTCCAGAGGAAGCATGGACTGGTAAGAAGTTGAGTTATTCTTTTCTCAAAACCTTTGGTTGTGAAGCATTTGCTCACATAGATTTTGAAAATAGAACCAAGCTAGAAGCTAATTCAAAGAAATGTTTATTTGTTGGATATGGCATTAATGAATTTGGTTATAGGCTTTGGGATTTTGAAAATTAGAAAATTGTAAGAAGCAGGGATGTCATATTCAATGAGAAAGTGTTGTACAAAGATCTGTTGTAGCAACATGAGAAGAAAGAAGATGATTATATAGTGCTAGATGATACTTCACAAGATGATGCTCCAACAATTCCTCATGATGTGCAACAACCGCAAAAATAAATACCACACACACCAGTGAATTTTAGATGGTCAACAAGGCAAATTAGACCTCCATAAAGATTTTCTCCCTCTTTGTATTCTATTTTATTAACAGATGCTGGTGAACCTGAATGTTATGATGAAGTTATGTAGGTCGATACCAATATTCAGTGGGAGTCTACAATAAAAGATGAAATGGACTCTTTGCTGAAGAATAAGACATGGGATTTATGCGAGTTGCCTGTAGATAAAAAGGCTTTACAGAATAAGTGGGTTTACAAGTTGAAAGAAGAGGAAGGAGGTAAGAAAAGATTTAAAGCCATGTTAGTTGTAAAAGGATTTGAACAAAAAAAGGAATCAATTTTGATAAGATATTTTCTCTTGTTGTTAAAATGACTTCTATCCATACTATTTTAAGTATTGTGGCTACTAAAGATTTTCATTTAGAGCAACTTGATGTTAAAACATCCTTTCTTCATGGTGATTTGGATGAAGAGATATATATGGCTCAGCAACAGGGATTTGAGGTCAAAGGTAAGGAGAACTTAGTGTGCAAATTGAAGAAAAGTTTATATGGCTTGAAGCAAGCACCTTGGCAATGGTATCTAAAATTTGATAGTTTTATGCATGAGCATGGATACAATAGGTCACTATGTTTACTTTAAGAGGTTGGATGATGATAGCTATATTATTTTATGTTTATATGTTGATGATAAGCTTGTAGCTAGGTCTAACATGGATCATATTAAGAAGCTAAAATGCCAGTTAGCACATGCATTTTCTATGAAAGATTTGGGGGCAGAAAAATAAATCCTTGGTATGCTGATTTGTAGAGATAGGAAGAACAAGAAATTGATGTTATCTCAGGCTGATTATGTTCAGAAGATGTTACAATGTTTCTCTCTAGAGAATGTTAAAGCTGTCAGCACACCTTTACCCGGTCATTTGAAGTTGACTAAGGAGATGTGTCCCAAGACATAAGAAGAGGAGAATAAGATGTCCAAGGTACCCTATGCTTCAACTGTAGGAAGCTTGATGTATGCTATGGTATGCACTAGGCTAGATATTACACATGCAGTGGGAGTCATTAGCAGGTATATGAGTCATCCAGGAATTGAGCATTGGAATGCGATCAAATGGATTCTCAGATATTTGAGAGGAGCATCTAGTAAGTGTTTACATTTTGAGGACTCTACTATTGATTTACAAGGCTATGTTGACTCAGATTTGGCAAGGGATATTGATACCAGGCAGAGTACTACAGGTTATGTCTTTACTGTTGGTGGGGTAGTCGTGAGTTGGGTTTCTAGGTTACATAAGGTTAATGCATTATCCACTATAGAGGCAGATTATGTTGCTGCTACAGAGGCAAATTATGTTGCAGGAGATGATATGGCTTCAGTTCTTCTTGGAAGAATTGGGACACCCTTAGAAGGATAATTATTTGTTTACAAATAGCCAGAGTTCCATTCATCTTGTGAAGAATTCAACTCTATATTCAAAGACCAAACACATATAATTGTGGTACCATTTCATTCGGTTGGTTTTGGAGGATGGACAGTTAAAGCTAGACAAGATACATAAAGATGACAATCCAACAGATATGTTTACAAAGGTAGTGACAAGGGAGAAGTTGAACTCCTCTTCAACTTCAGTTGGTCTTCTAGACTAAACCTAAATAAAAGAACAACAGAGTCTAGGGTGGCTTAATCCAGTGGGAGCCCCATGTGGTAGTGGTATTGCTATAGATCAGTCTCCAAGTGGGAGATTGTTATCTAATGTAGAGTCTGATCAGTTCCCAAGTGGGAGATTGTTAGTTTGTGGTGACTGATCAGGAAAGTATTGTACATAAAAAATATTTTTGGGCTATGGCCGACATATGACTGACATGTTGTAACCCTAAAGATACATAAAATTACTTATATAAAAGGGCTTAGGGTTAGGTATTTTCATTAAGTTGTGATGCAAAATTGGTTCTTGGAATGATATTGAGCTATAAGGGATTACAAATTGCAATCAGGTTGTAATTAGTGGATCGTAATAATACCGTGCTTGTTTTTTAGTGGATGTAGCCTAGGGATTGGGTGAACCACGTTAAATCTTGGTGCCTTGTGTTCTTTTCTATGTGATCTATTATTTTCTTTTATTGGTTATATTTGCATGTAATTTTTATTTTTGTTCGTGGTTTAATCCTAACACCTTTAACAAGGTTGGAAGCTTCTAACAAGGGTTTAAGGTCTCTTAATGCACTATAATTAGCCCCTATCAAGATCACATCCTTTCAAAAGAAACATATATATTAGTACACTATCTTGTTAGTACCATCCCCATTGGGGTTTTCCCCTTGATCAAGAGTTTTCCTAGTCAACAAATCATTGTGTTATGGTGTATAGTTTTCTCTTGTTGTGCATCATTGTTTTAATTATTAGAATTGAAATTTATAAGTTTGATTGTAAGTCTAATTGGTCGCAATTGATTCACCCACCCCCGCCCCTGCCCCCCATTGTGTGTGGACTTTACTTCTTAATGACATTGACAAAGTAGTAGAGAGATTTGGTATGGTTGATGTCAAGATGGTTTGTACTCATTTCGCTTCTCATTTCCATCTAATTTTGATTTCTAACCAAAAACACAAGAGGAAAATGACTTTATAGATAAGATTCCTTATAGATTTGCAAGTGGTAGCATTATGTTTGTCGTGATTTCCACTTGCTCCAACATTGTTCATTCAATGGGAGTTGTGAGAACATTCATGAGAAATCCAAAGAAGGCTCATTGGGAAGCATTTAAAGGGATACTAAGATATCTCACTATTACATCTAATTGTGTTTTATGCTTTGGTAGCAATACAACTACAAGGTTTCAGTGATTTTGGTCTATTGGAGATTTAGATAAATGAAGGTCTACTAGCACTTATAATTTTATATTTATTAGAGCTACTATTAGTTGGGCTTCAAGGTTCCAACATTCCATTTCTCTTTCTTTTGTTGAGGTTGAATATTTGTCTCTTTTCTAAGGTGCAAAGGAAACGATTTGGCTTCAATGATTATTTAATGATTTGAAATGACAACAAAGTGACTATATTTTTTTTTTTGATAGTCACCACACCATTTTTGTGGCTCATAATCATTCCTCTTAGTGTCATTCCAAGCATATTAACATACACACAATTTTCTTGTCATGAGGTTGAAGAGGACAAATCAAGAGTTGTAGAGATAGACACAAAGGTCAATCTAACATATATCTTAACAAAGATAGTTTCCAAAAAGAAGTTCAAATGTGTCAGGACTTCTCTGGGCCACATTAAGAAGTGAAATAACAATTAGAGTAGAGGATTGGCTAATTAGTTGTGACATCACTTGACTTTTAGGTGGGAGATTGTTGAAGTGAAGGCCAACAATCATATGGTTTTCCCTCCAATTACGTGTCTCTAGATTTCTAATACTCTTCATGTATATGTAATTGGTATCTTTATAAACATTGTTTTTGTATCATTTTATCATTGCATCATACTTGTTTTAATCAATACAATTATATGCTTAGTGTGGACATAGCCACAAATCGTGGTAGACCGCAATAAATCTAGTGTCTTATTTCTTTGCAAATTACTTCATTATTTTTAATCTTCTCTATATTTTTTGTTCTTCTACATATACAAATTTAACATTTGAATAAATTTGAACAAGTCTTAGAATAACAATAACACCTAAAAAGATCAAATTCGAATGATCCCTGACAATCAAATAATACCCATTCAAACTCTCTGTCTACACCCACCATAATTATCCAACAACCCACACACACACATGATGGGAGGAATGGTTTGAATACAAAGAATCTATTGCCCCTTCATTAAAACCATTTATTGAAATTTTTAATCCATTGTTAAATGACTATAGTTTATTCCTTGATTGCAACATCTATCTATGCTCAAAATTTACCGAGGTACATTAGGTTTAGGTTTGAATCTTGTTGATTACCCCTACTTGTGTTAGCTTAGCTATAGAATGACTTCTAATTTAGATGGATGCTTGCAATGTTGAAATTTTCTATATAGAAGTGGAGATATCCATATGTATACAATCTGATAAATCCATCATTTTAATAATAATAATAACAATATTGTTTATTTTTATTATAAGAGTTTTTAGAGTCAATAGTTGTCTATTCTTGTAAGTATTAAAGTATAGATTAAGGCATAATTAAAAGTAATAGGTCATTCTAAAAAATGATCTATCATTTCTAGATCTAATAATTATTATAATGTACTTTCTAATGAAATTTTATTATATTTTCTAACATTGGTATTTTAGATCACACCTTAAGATTGGTACAACCTTTTCCATCTTATTTGATTCAGGTGCTACAGATTCCTTTAAATCACCTTCTATAGTTGTAAAGTGTAATCTTGAGGCAATTAAGCAAGGTATAGGTTGGTAGGTGGAACTAGCTTCAGGAGCTAAGATACCCACAAACTCTCTAATGCAGTAGTGTGAGTTGAACCTAGGAGGATTCATTACTTTAGTAAACCTTCAAGTTATTCCCTTTGGTTCGTATGACATAGTGTTGGACATCAACTGACTAGGCTCACATAGAGCTAGCATTGACTATAGGAGGAAGACTATTCAATGTAAGGATGACTAGGGTAAGGACTTTGAGATTGTCGGCATCCAGAGACCCATATCCCTCTAGATGATCTTTGTTATGAAACTAAAGAAGGGCATTTATAAGGGTTGTCAGTTGTTCACCATTACTGTGAGTGAACTTGAGGAGGAAGAACCTAAAGGGAAGACCCTAGATCATCCTATCCTTTAGAAGTATGTTGATGTCTTTTCTAGTGAGATTTCAAGTATGCCATCTAAGAGGGACATTGATTTTTCATCGACCTCATCCTAGGAGTAGAGCTGATATCTAGAGCTCCATATCGAATGACCACTCAAGAGTTGAGTGAGTTGTGCCTACATTTAGAGGACCTTTTGTCTAAAGGTTGCATTAGACTGAGTGTTTCTCCATGGGGACAATTAGTTCTCTTTGTGAAGAAGAAGGATGGATCATTACGTTGGAATTTACAAGTAGGAAGTATACTTCTGAGAGGGGGGGGGGGGGGGGGGGTGAATCAAAATAACAAACTTTAAGCTATAAATTTTTTAATTGAAATCATTACATGCATGTAACATTTCTAATTAACATGAAAGTAAAGGCATGCATGAAAATAGATAACAAAATATTTGATCACCCAGAAACCCTCCAAAATGAGAAGGTAAAACTGGGGTGGGGATGACACCCACAACTTATCATTGTAGCAATGTGTAACTTGTTAAGGTTACAAAATTTTGACCATCAACAATGGTCTGCCCTATGACAGGCCTGCCCTATTAAAGGCTTCAACACCTTGTTAAAAGTGTACCTTTCTAAAAGATTTACAAAACATTCACTTGGAATGTCACCTTGTTAAAGGATTTACAAAATGGTTGTTAAACCAACCTATCTTCATAGGATTTTCATTCTCCTAATACAATAGCTAGAAAGTATAGTAGAATGTGTTGACCTGATCACTTATAATCTTCAATTGTTGATTTTAGATCGATGCTCAATCCATTTTGATCTGATTCTTTTTTATCTAATATGATTCTATATGATCTTGATTCACTATTTTGCTAACTGATACTGCATTGCTATCCTTCTTCTAAGTCATTTCACCCCTTTCACTTCCTTCAAAATTTGCTAGTTTTCTCTCATTGCATGCATTCCCTTCTCGCATACTCTCTCATACATTATTGAATTATGGGGTTTCAACCTCCTTAAAAAGGATTCATGATTTAGGGTTAGGTATGAATCTACGATTGAGATTCATCCATCTTTCTCACTCAATTCTTTCCATTTTTCTGATTGGTTGTATGTTGATTTCATAGGGAATCAAATAGATTCAATCTTATCTTTTAATCCTTCAAGATTTATCATATGTCAGCTCAAAAATGGTTTACATCTTAGTTTGTGAGGGCATAAACTCTTATGTTGATTCTGTGTTACTTGACACTTACTGATTACTGATGCTCGACACATATAGAAATTTTGTTTGGCTCGACACTATAGTTTACTCGGCACATATACTGGCTCGGCATCTATTAGTCACTCAAAAGTTGAAACTTGTTTGGCACTGTCTATCTGCTCGACATTTGAATGACTCAACACATATTGAATTTCTAGCGAGGCACATGATGGGGACACAACCTAGCTCAAAATGGACACAACAAGAAAGAAAATTTTTTATTTACAATGAAAATATGCTACTACATACAATACAGAGAAAACGAACTTCTACACATGCCCTATGGGCTTACAATAGCACAAATCTGGAGATAAATTCTTCTCGCAGTACCTTCTCTCAAACTCCACTCCGAACTCCTTTTACAATGCCAGAAATGTCCTTAAATAGACCCCAAAGGGTTAAGGATTAGGAATACATTCTAGAAAGTGCTAGTTAGCATCCACCAACCAAATAGAAGGTTCTAGAATCCGCATTAGGAGTCGGCGCAAAATTAGAAAAATCTTGAAATGGTAACCGAACTTTCGGGAGGTGTATCTTTTGAACCATAGCTCCGATTGACGAACCATTTACATTTTCGAAAAGCTCTCAAAGCACTTTATAGTCCAATAGACCAGCTTCACCCTATACAAGGTCATTTAATGCCCTGAATATGACTTTGAAGCATTCTTAGGAGGTCTCTAGAAATTGAAAAACCGCAATAACTTTCAAACCGTGGTGACTTTTGATTGATTCTTTTTCTGGAATGCTCTAAATTACAATTACAATCATCTGACCAATTTACACCTCCTAGTTTACCAAAATGATGGCTCAATTACATACTCCTATTTTTTAGGCATTTTCGCGTATCCTACGGTGCTCAAATACTCTAACCTAGAACACTAATAGTGGAATTGTGAGAGTTGGAACCATTATTTTACCCAAATGGGTATCCAGAAATGAAAACACATGAAACAGAAACTAAGCCTGAGTACATTTTTTTTGGGTGACACAAGATTGCCCTTATGCCTCTAGATGCTCCTGCATCAGCACATATTGTAACTTGACATCTATATTATACTCGACATCAACTTAAAAAGTTTCTTAAGTGTGTTAACACTCAATTTTCAAAACCAATATGAGATCAACAATCTCCCCCTTTGACATGAGTGTCAAAAACACTTAACTTTACATGTTGAATCTAATCTCTTCGAGTATAATATTCATTATGTTCAGTATATATATAAAACTTCAAAATTGTTCAAAATTTTGCGAAGAACTTTATACCTCAAAACTTGTAACTCCCCTTGAGTTGATGTGCCTTTGCTATATCCAAAAATTCTCATGTTGGATTTGTCTCATGTTGATTATGATACTCTTTATCTATGCCTTGTCTTATCATTCTTTCTCTATTTGCTCTGTTCTAACTATTCAAAATTTGTAACTCCCCCTTTCACATATTTTCCCTTGCAGTTATAGTTTCCTTTTTCCTTTTCTATATCTCCCCCTCAAAATTTATCTCTCCCTTCAAAATTTATCTCCCCCTTTTTGACACTTATGTCAAAGGGGTCTATACATTAACTGAATATTTTTCCAAGAAGGATATGTTTACCTCCATTACTATCCTCAGAGCAGCATCCCAGTTCTATAGTGCAATTTCTAGTGATTTTATTTGGATGGCTGATTCTGCTGCAAGGTAAACTAGGCCTTCTAATGTAGAAAGATTGGGGTCTTTCTTTAATATATTTTCAGCATAGACTAGTTTTTTTTTGCAAAATTTCCATGTGTGGGGTTATGGTAGATTGTATCTGGATTAGTTTGGCCTTTGTATTTTCCTCATTTGTTGTTAACACAACTAGTTCCTTATGAGTGTGAAGCGTAGTATGAAAATTCTTCTCACTCTAAGATGGATCTCTTGGTAGTTGCATAGGAGATAACTTCAAGTCTCTTTCCAAGCTCATAATCCTCTGGCTAGTTTCCTATGTGAAGATGGAAGGATCACATAGCTTTGTGTACAATGAGAACATTTTCTGAAGTACTTCCTTTCCTTTTTCAATTTTCTTAGCCAGTTCAACTTGTGAAAGTGCAATTACAGTTGATATTTTCTCATTTATCTTCGCCTAAAATTTCTTTTCTGACCATTCTAGTAGTTTGGCATTTGTATCAAGGTTTTCATTTTGCACTTGGTCCACTATATTGGATAGTTGCTCCATAATGGACTTAGTTTCATCAGGTGCCTACAAGCTAAATGCATCTAGAAAGATGTCTTTTATCTCAATTAATGCTTGCCTTTGTTTATAATCATTTATGAGTATCTCCCACTTTTTCTTTTCTAGTGCCTCTTGCAGTTCATTTATCTAATCAATGTTCATGGTTGCATAGTCATAGTCATACTTAGGAATGACTATTTCTTCATCTAGTGTAGGGTCTTCATAGTGAAGTATCCTTGCAACCTTTGTAGAGCTTGAGCCTGGTGCAGATATTTGTAGTGGCATGGCATCAATGCTTGGCTTCTAAAGCATTGTTGGAGTCCTTATTATAGGCAAATTTACCAATGTATGTATTGCCTCTTGCTCCTTTTCCTTAGGACTTTCCTTGTCCTCTTTAGATCTTTCCTTATCAATTACTGTGATCTATGGAGCCGCACCTTGTACTTGTGATGTAGAAACAAATGTATTTATCTATCCTATTTTCTCCCTTGTAGGCTCTTTCTCTTCTGTACTCTGTCTTTTGTTCAATCATTAAGACTATTGTGAAGCCAACCTTTGCAGATGTGTCTACTATTATTTTCACTTTTGGTTATCCACTTGTGGCTGTAGGGATGTGAGAAGGTGTTTCTTGTGGATTCACCTTATTCCTTTTTATATCTACTACAACCTTTTGTAGTTCTTCCACACTACCCAAAACTAGATTTGTACACAATTGTGCTTGCAATGTAGTTTGGTCAAGAATCTTTTTGAGATCCTCTACAGTCAATGGATTGATGTTCTGACCAGACTTGTCAAGGAAATCTTTTACAGTTATTGTATATGCAGGTGTGGTGGTATCATGTGGAGGGCTCAAGGGTGGTAGTTGTGTGTCTTGCACACTTTGTTCTTGTTGCTGCTCCTCATCAATTATCACTTTCTCTATCCTTTGCTATGTCTCCTCCACTATGTTTTCCCTTGACTCTTTCTCTACTTCCTCCTCCTTGTCTTTCTCTTCTTCTTCTTCATTGTCTTTATCTTCAAGGGGATCCTCTTCTCCTGGTTTCACTATTGTCAATCCATATATCAACTTCCATATTTTTGTTGATTTATTTACAACATCTTCAATGTTATTCTGAAGAATGTTGAGGGCTCTATACTTGGGATAGAATTTACTCCCATGCTTTTTGCTTGCCTTAGTGATCTGACCTTTTGTTAGCTCAGGCATTATCATGGCTAAGGGAGATTCTCTTATTTCCTTTTCCATGTTTAGGCATTAATGCCATTTATTTTCAATAATTGAATACAAATATTTTGGTATTGAGTTGTCAAGTTCAAGTGGAGTTGTCTTGAACTTGGACATCATGATGGAGACAGATTCTTCCACCATGTTTTTCTCCTCTCTACTCAACTTACCAAAATCAACACTTTTCAAGCCAGTCAAGTCAACATTATCCTTTAATCATCACAAATGTTCTCTAAATTGGATTTAAATGCATGAATTACCACTTTGAATTGGCTTATGTTCTTTGACTCAGTCTTCTCTTCATCAGAATCAGGTTGAGGAATACATTTTCTTCTCAACTTTTTCTTTGTTGGCCCTTTTTGCTCTATTGCCTTCTTCTTGTCCTTGGTCTGTTCTTTGACTTGCTGACAGGTTTCCCTAGTGCTTGCTCTTGTTGTGGGCTTGGTAGAGCTTGGCTTGGAAACTTTCTTGGCCTTTGCAACTAGTTTGGTGGTAGCTTTTCTTTTCTTTGGCTGAGATTTAGTAGGTGCTACCTCAACTTCCTCTTCCTCAGTACCTTCTTCTATATCTTCTCCCATGCCTTGTGTCAAGGCAAGTGAACCTTGATCCTGTTCTCCTTCTTCCTAATCTTCCTCTTCATCATCCTCCTCACCTTCTATTGTGCCTTCACCAAATTTGGCCTTTAGCTTCTTTACTAATCTATCTTTCTTTTTCAAAATTGATGTTGTTTTTAGTTCCATCTCCACCTTGGATCTGACAACATCTTAAGTGCCAAAGGGTTTAGAAATTTTATCTACTTCCTCTAAAAGTAAAGTTTTTATTGCCACTGAAGCTTCATCAATATTGATATCATAACCAAGTGACCTTAGCTATCTAACTCTTAGCACTGCAACTTGAATATATGTATAATCAATGTCAACTAGGAAACAAATGTCATTGATGTGTTGCTCAACTAAGGAAATAGGTATCCTAAGCCTCTATTTCATAGACTTCTTAAAGCCTTCAAAATAGCTCATCAAAATTGTTTCAAAATTTTCCCCCATCTACTCTATGTACTCATTAATCTATACAATAGATGGTCTACTCATTTTCTAGCCTATCTTGCCAAAGGAAGGAAATTCATTCTAAACATAAAAGAATATGCATATCAAAATTGATCCAAATTTGCATTGGGCACTCTTGGACCTTCTTATGGCTCCCAAGTTCTCCATATTTTTTGTATTGCAGCTCAGCTAGGTCATATGTATGATCCTTTTTCACAATCTTATAGCCTACATCAATTGTAATGTAGGGCACACTATTCAATCTGCTTGATTGATAGAATTTGTGAGAGATAACTCTAACAACAAATTCTATGAGAGGATCCTTAATTGTTTCAATTTTCATACCCCTCTTATTCCATTGAGCACTAGTGTTCTTTTCAATGACGTCCTTTGAGTCACTTCTTAAGGTCTTAGGCTGATCTAGGGTTGGATGCCCTGTGACTTAGTGAATGATTCTTTTGGTTATCTTTATTGGTCCTCCTTCTAACCATAAGCAACCGTCATGAATTTTGCTTAGAACAAGTCTGATCCATTCTATTTTAAAGACTGTAGGGAAGTCTAGGGCATGGGTAAGTCCCTTTTTCTTAACTATGTTATATTCTTCAACATTTTATTTTCACATAGTTTATTATATGCTTCCCTAATCTCCATGTCTCCTATCCCACCTACTTTGCAATTATAGCATATTTGAATCTCTTGAACCATGACTACTTTAGGGGGAATGATGGATATGGTGCCAACTAGATCGTTCTTGTAGGCTACCTCAAGGATTGGTTTGAATTCTGGCTATTTTACATCCCTACTAACCAATTGAACTTCAAATGATTCCTTATCCTTGGGGTTTCTAGAGCTAGATGCCATTTTCACAAACTAAGGTTTAATGAATTCAAACACTGCGTAGTTCTGCACTTGAATGAATACCTTTAGATTGATGAAATTGCTTTGAATCTCTGCTCAAATTTGTTTGAATATTTTGCCTTCACTTGAAATCGCTTCTTTGTTCTACTCATTCTTTGGTCTGAATTCGAATGACAAAAATGGTCAAAAAAATCCAACAAATACCCTTCAATACCTACCATTAAATGCTTAGTGCTCATATAGCTTTTAACTTGGCTTATATTCTTTTTCCTGTGTTACTCAACAGATAAAGGATTTACCCTTACTCAGCATTAACTAGCACCGTTTTACTCGACAACAACTAATCACTCAACTTCCACTAGTTTTGTCCAACAACTTGGCACATACTATGATTTCACTTGGAAATTGAAGGTAGATTTTCATACTTGGTGATAATATGAAAGCTTGTGAAGATAAATTTGCATCTTTATTCATGCTATTTATATCTTTTGTAGTACTGACTTGTCTTGGAACTGATGTATGATAAAGCATTACATATCAGTTCCTCATACCTTCTTTTTCTTAGTTGGATGAACTGTAACCACTTGACCTTTTAGGTGAAGTGATCCCTCCATTGGATGTGCTACTTCCATAGCTTTTCTTCCATATCTTATTCATCTCTCCTCTAATGTGTTCAACATCAACTTTCCCTTTTTCTTTGTTGAACTCAGAGTTGGGTGCATTTGATCTTGTTGGGTAATACTTGTTGATGTGTCTTGTCTTTAGGTAGCTGAAACAAGTGGTTTGATTGTAGTTGCCACTAAAGTGTGTTCTTATGTAGTTCTCAGGAATGTGTCCATATTCTTGACATTAGTGACAACTCTGCCTAATGTTATAGTCCCAATTGTAGTGATGTCCATGACTATTTATCTTTTTTGGTTGGTTTGGTGTCCACATAGGCTTAGATCTATATTCAAAGGCTCTATGTCCATACTTCTTGCAATTGTAACAGTGACCTTCAAATCTTGGTGTCTTGATGCTTCTAGTTCTGCAGTCATGTTCCTGATGACCTTGCTTGTTGCACTTGTGATAGTGACCCATATTTTTAGGTTTGTCATGTTGATTGGCGTTCTTGCTCCTGCATACTCTCCTTCTTTAGTGCTAGTATATCCTAGTCCTAAACTATCATTACTGGATCTTGGTGATTTTAGTAGCTATTCAAAGTACTTGATGGCTTCATTAGGTTTTTTGAAGCTTTCTAAAATTTCTTTTTCTCTTCTTAAGTCATTTTGCATCTTTAGTGTGGAGATCTCAATGTCCTTGACATTCAGCTCATGACGGGCATTCATCATTTGGCTTAGGATGTCTAGCTGCATGTTGAAAACTCTTGCAAGCTCATTTGACTTTTCCTCTAGTCTACTGGCAAGGTTTCTCTTGTCATCTTCTATCATAGCTTTATCTTCAATGGCTCTCTTCTTCTGCTCAGTCACTTCACAAAGCATCATGGCTTGTGATTCTTGTTCAATCTTGAGAGTTCTAATCTCTTCTTCTTGAGCTCTTTTCTTCTCCATTAGGTCTAAAATTGTTGCATCATACTCCTTAGAATCTCCATTGGCAAACACTTTTGAGGTGTCAATCTCCTTATACTGTGTATCATTCTCAACTATGGTGATGTCTTTCCTTCTCTTTAGGGATTTCCTCAATTGCTCCCTAGCTTCTTCCAGAGAATGTAGAAGGAGATGTATTTCAATCTCTTGGTTCTCTATAATCTTCCCAAGCTTGTAGACTTCCATTTCTAGATCTTTTCTTCAAGTTGTAATGCTTCTCCTTGTAAGAACTTAGCTCTGATACTAATTGTTGGAATTTACAAGTAGGAAGTATACTTCTAAGGGAGGGGTAGGGGGGGGGTGTGAATCAGAAGTAACAAACTTTGAGCTATACAACTTTTAACTAAAATCATTACATGCATGTAACATTTCTAATTAACATGAAAGTAAAGGCATGCATGAAAACAGATAACATAATATTTGATCACCCAGAAACCCTCTAAAATGAGAAGGTAAAACTAGGGTGGGGATGACACCCACAACTTATCATTGCAACACTATGTAACTTGTCAAGGTTACAAAATTTTGAAAGGCTTCAACACCATGTTAAAAGTGTACCTTTCTAAAGGATTTACAAAACATTCACTTGGAATGTCACCCCATTAAGGAATTTACAAAATGGCCATTGAACCAACCTATCTTCATAGGATTTTCATTCTCCTAATACAATAGCTAGAAAGTATAGTATAATGTGTTGACCTAATCACTTACAATCTTCAATTGCTAATTAAATATTGATGTTCAGTATCTGATCCTTGTTTATCTAATATGATTCTAGATGATCTTGATTCACTATTCTGCTAACTGATATTGCAACACTGTCCTTCTTCTAAGTCATTTCACCCCTTTCACTTCCTTAAACTTCACTAGTTTTCTCTCCTTGCATGCATTCCCTTCTCGCATACTCTCTCATACGTTACTGAATTATGGCATTTCGACCTCCTTAAAAAGGTTTCATGACTTAAGGTTAGGAATGAATCTACAATTGAGATTCATCCATCTTTCCCACTCAATTCTTTCCATTTTTCTAATTGGTTGCATGTTGATTTCATAGGAAATCAAATAGATTCGATCTTATCTTTTAATCCTTCAAGATTTATCATATGTCAGCTCAAAAATGATTTACATCTTAGTTTGTGAGGGCACAAACTCTTATGTTGATTCTATGTTACTCGACACATACTGATTACTGATGCTCGACACATATAGAATTTCTATCTGGCTCGGCACCTATAGTTTACTCGGCACATATACTGGCTCGACATCTATTAGTCACTTAGCAGTTGAAACTTGCTCGACACTGTCTATCTACTCGACATCTAAATGACTTGGCACATATTGAATTTCCAGCTCAACACATATTGTAACTCAACATCTATATTATACTTGGCAATAACTTAAAAAGTTTCTTAAGTGTGTTGACACTCAATAATCAAAACCAATCTGATATCAACATATTATACTTGTGCATTGACCACAAGCAATTGAACAAGGTAACAATTAAGAATAGGTACCCTTTACCAAGGATTGATGATTTGTTTGACTAGATCAAGGGAGCCAAAGTGTTCTTTATGATAGATCTAAAGTCAAGGTACCATCAGCTACAAATTCAAGATGTTGATATACATAAGACAACCTTTCACACTCATTATGGACACTATGAGTTTACAGTGGTTCCATTTGGTTTGATGGATGCTCCATCAATATTCATGTGCTTGATGAATATAATATTTTTTTCTTACCTAGATTGTTTTGTACTTGTGTTATTGGATGAAATATTGATATATTCTAGATCTCAGGAAGAACATGAGGAACTCCTACGGTTAGTCCTTCGATACCTTAGAGACAATCAACTATATGCTAATTTGGCAATGTGTGAATTCTTTCAATCTGAGGTACAATACTTAAGATATGTAATTTTGGGAGATGGTGTCTCAATGGGCCTTGTGAAGATCTAGGGGATGGTAGATTGTCTTGCACCCACTACTATGTATGAGATTTGTAGCTTTATGGGTTTGGCTGGATATTACCATAGATTTGTTCAGAACTTCTACAAAGTTGCATATCCCATCACTTCCTTCTAGAGAGAGGGGATTTGGAAAAAGAAATGCGAAGAAGCATTCTAGTGGCTCAAGGAGCTTTTGACTAGTGCACTAATTCTAGCAAAACCTAATCTAACATGTAATACTAGTGCACTAATTCTAGCAAAACCTAATCTAACATGTAAGTTTATGGTGTGTATTGATGCTTCCCTAGAAGGGATTGGAGTAGTCCTAATGCAGGATGAATATGCGATTGCTTATGAGTCTTGCAAGCTCAAGGATCATGAGTTGAACTATCCCACATATGATCTTGAGCTAGCTATAGTTGTTCATGCTCTAGTGAGATGGAGACACTTCTTTTTGGGGCATCATTTTGTACCAATGTTAAGGTGTGATCTAAAATACCACCTTTAACAAGGTTAAAACCTTATAACAAGCGTTCAAGGTCTCCTAACAAAGAAGGATCACATCCTTTCAAAAGAAACATCTATCTATCTATCTATCTATCTATCTATCTATCTATCTATCTATTTATATAGATAGATAGATAGATAGATGTTTCTTTTGAAAGGATGTGATCCTTCTCTGTTAGGAGACCTTGAACACTTGTTATAAGGTTTTAACCCTGTTAAATGTGGTATTTTAGATCACACCTTAACATTGGTACAAAATGATGCCCCAAAAATAAGTGTCTTCATCTCACCAAAGCATGAACAACTGCAGCTAGCTCAAGATCATATGTCAGGATTGATGACTTGTTTGACTAGATCAAGGGAGCCAAAGTGTTCTTTATGATAGATCTAAAGTTAGGGTACCATCAACTACAATTTTAGGATGTTGATATACATAAGACAACCTTTCACACTCATTATGGACACTACGAGTTTACAGTGGTTCCATTTGGTTTGACGAATGCTCCATTAATATTCATGTGCTTGATGAATATCATATATTTTTCTTACCTAGATTGTTTTGTACTTGTGTTATTGGATGAAATATTGATATATTCTAGATCTCGGGAAGAACACGAGGAACACGTATGGTTAGTCCTTCGATGCCTTAGAGATAATCAACTATATGCTAATTTGGCAATGTGTGAATTATTTTAATTTGAGGTACAATACTTAGGACATTCCATTTTGGGAGATGGTGTCTTAGTGGGCCCTGTGAAGATTTAGGTGATGGTAGATTGTCCTGCACTCACTACTATGTATGAGATTCGTAGCTTTATGGGTTTAGCTGGATATTACCATAGATTTGTTCAGAACTTCTACAAAGTTGCATATCCCATCACTTCCTTCTAGAGAGAGGAGATTTGGAAAAAAAATGTGAAGAAGCATTCTAGAAGCTCAAGGAGCTTTTGACTAGTGCACTAATTCCAGCAGAACCTAATCTAACATGTAAGTTTATGGTGTGTATTTGATGCTTCCCTAGAAGGGATTGGAGTAGTCCTAATGCAGGATGAATATGTGATTGCTTATGAGTCTTGCAAGCTCAAGGATCATGAGTTGAACTATCCCACATATGATCTTGAGCTAGCTACAGTTGTTCATGCTCTAGTGAGATGGAGACACTTCTTTCTAGGGCATCATTTTGTACCAATGTTAAGGTGCGATCTAAAATACCACCTTTAACAAGGTTAAAACCTTATAACAAGCATTCAAGGTCTCCTAACAGAGAAGGATCACATCCTTTCAAAAGAAACATCTATCTATCTATATGTATGTGTGTGTGTGTGTGTGTATTAGTACACTATCTTGTTAGTGCCATCGCCACCAAAGTTTTCCCTTTGATCAAGAGTTTCCTAGTCAAAAAACCATTGTGTTATGGTGTATGCTTTTCTCTTGTTGTGCATCATTGTTTTAATTATTGGAATTGAAATTTATAAGTTTGGTTGTAAGTTTAATTGGTCACAACTAATTTACCACCTCCCCCCACCCCCCTCAATTGTGTGTGGACTTTACTTCTTAACAACATTGACCAAGTAGTAGAGAGATTTGGTATGGTTGATGTCAAGGTGGTTTGTACTCCTCTTGCTGCTCATTTCCATTTAAATTTTGTTTTGTGTCCAAAACCACAAGAGGAAAATGACTTTATAGATAAGATTCCTTATAAAATTTTAGTTGGGAGTATCACGTTTGTCATGTTTCCACTCACTCCAAGATTGTTCATACAATGGGAGTTGTGAGAAGGTTCATGAGGAATCCCAAGAAGGCTCAATGGGAAGCATTTAAATGGATACTAAGATATCTCAGAATCGCTTCTAATTGTGTTTTATGCTTTGGTGGCAATAAAACTACAAGGTTTCACCGATTTTGATCTTGTTGGAGATTTAGATAAATGAAGATCTACTACTAGTTATAATTTCATATCTACTAGAGCTACTATTAGTTAGGCTTCAAGGTTCCAACATTCCATTGCTCTTTCTTTTGTTGAGGTTGATTATTTGGCTCTTTTCTAAGGTGCAAGGCAAATTATTTGGCTTCAACGATTATTTAGTGATTTGAAGTGTTAGACAAGTGACTATATTTTATTTTTTGATAGTCACAATGCCATTTTTGTGGCTCATAACTATTCCTCTTAGTGTCATTTCAAGCATATTGACATACATGCTCACTTTGCTTCTCATGAGGTTGAAGAGGGCAAATCAAGAGTTGCAAAGATAGACATAAAGTTGAATCCAACATATATCTTGACAAAGATGGTTTCCAAAGAGAAGTTTAAATGTGCCATGACCTCTCTTGGACTTGTTAAGAAGAAGTGAAACAACAATCAGAGTAGATAATTGGCTGATCAGTTGTAGCATCACTTGACCTTTAGGTGGGAGATTGTTGAAGTGAAGGCCAACAATCAAATGGTTTTCCTTGCAATTACGTGTCTTTGATTTTAGATACTCTTGATTTATATGTATTTGGTATGTTTATAAACATTGTTGTTGTATCGTTGTATCATTGTATCATACTTGTTTCAATCAATAGTTTGGACATAGCCACAAGTTGTGGCAAACCACAATAAATCCAACGTTTTATTTCTTTGCAAATTACTTCAGTATTTGTTTCTCTTTTCTATTTATTTTTCTGTTCTTTTACATTTACAAATTTAACATTTTAATGAATTCAAACGAGTCTTAGAATAACAATAACACCTAAAAGATCAAATTTGAATGAGCCTTAACAATCAAATAATATCCATTCAAACTCTCTCTCTACACCCACCACAATTATCCAATTGCCCACATATATATGATAGGAGGAATGGTTTGAATACAAAGAATCTATAGCCGCTTCATTAAAACCATTTATTGAAATTTTTAATCCATTGTTAAATGAGTATAGTTTATTCTTTGATTACAACATCTATGCGTGTTCAAAATTTACCAAGGTACATTAGGTTTAGGTTTGAATTTTTGGGCAACTTAAATGGATTGGTTTATTACCCCTACTTGTGTTAGCTTAGCTATAAACTAACTTCTAATTTAGATGGACAGTCGTAATGTTGAAATTTTCTATATAGAAGTGGATATATTCATATGTATACAACCTAATCAATCCATTATTTTATTAATAATAATAACAATATTGCTTATTTTTATTATAAGAGTTTTTAGAGTCAATAGTTGTCTATTTTTGTAAGTATTTAAATATAGATTAAGGCATAGTTAAAAGTAATAGGTCATTCTAATAAAATATCTATCATTTCTAGATCTAATAATTGTGATAATGTACTTTCTAATGAAATTGTGTTATATTTTCTAACATTTTTATTTTAGATCACACCTTATAATCTATCATCAAAGAAGAATTTGAGAAGTCAAGGTTAAAATATATTTAAATGACTAAAATAATCTTATTCTAAAAATATGTGGGTGACTTTGTTGGGTTGAATACCTTCACTTGTGGTAATTTAGCTATAAGATGACTTCATCTCATTGAATACCTCTACTTGTTGTAACTTGGCTATAGGATGATTTCTAATTGAGATGTATATTCATAATGTTGACAATTGCTTTATAGAACTAAAGATGTTGATATCCATACAAGTCTTGTAATTTTTTTTAATAACTAATTATTTATTTTATTATAAGAATTTTAAAAAAACATTATTTATTTATATTTAGAACTACAAATATAAACCAATCCATAAATAAAGGTACAAGTAATTCAAGCATACAATTTATTATTTCTACATTTTATAATTGTTATAAAGTACTTTCTAATTTAATCTAATAATATTTTTTATCATTAATATTTTACATCACTCCTCATAATCCATCATTAAAAAGGAATTTAAGATGTCCAACTTCTAATCTATTCAAATGACCAATATATCTTTTGTTTTAAAATATTCTAGTACTAATATTTTTTATAAAAATATTTGAAAAGAAAAATTTTCCTACTTGTTTTAAAAATTCTCTTAAATAAAATACACAATCATATTCCAACAAATCCTCATCAATATAATTTAAAGAATATATAAGTGACTAATATAATTTTGTTTGTGAAATAATTTAATACTAGTTTTTCTTTAATAAAAATAGTTTTGAATTCGTCGAATAATCTAGTATCTCCTGACCTCCTTTTTTGTGAATATGTATTTTTAAATTTACATTTCTATTTGATTTTTAGTTTTCTTCAATAAAATATAGTCATGTTCCATCTAATTCTCCTTCAGCTTAATGCCAGACAGTACAAATAAGAATACAAAAATGCACTGTCGGTAATTAATAAGAGGCAATTAATCTTTGATTTGATTGCTACAGGCAATGGTCAAATTCCATGCACTATTTACGGATGCTGAATGTACATCTTAAAAATATACGTGATATAACATGTGTCATAAATACATTCAAGGCAAAACTGTATCAAATAGTTACAGTACCAGTACTAATTTTTTTCTCCTAATTAGCTATTGTCCTAGCCACAAAACTTAAGCATTTCAATGAATGAGAATAAAATGCTACGGAAAATCTGACAAGAACCACAAGCTCACGTTTTCCCTTAAAAACCAAAAGAAATTCACTGTTACTAGAAAAATACAAATTGTCCATAAAAATTCACAAATTGCATGATATATATTTCTCTGATAAAATGACACCTAGCATGAAATTGGGGCCCATTCGACGGCCATGATTTTCTCTTCCAAGTAGAGTCCTCTATACCGTGAGCTCTATACTGTCCTGATTCCTTTTACGTAGATTAAGAAGAAGAACAAGAACAGCCCATAATTCAGAAAAGCAGACAAACATGGCAGTAACCGTAGCTAGGAATAAGGCATTGAGATGACGTGTACTGAAGGGATTGTGGTGGGGACAAGCATGACATGGAGAGGCGGTTATGGGCGGCAGCATGAAGCCATTGTCGCCACTCTATGCAATTAAGCTCTCATACCCCCATAAATAACAAGAGCAGGGGGCCTTTTTGCATAAGGTCTGATCATAAGCTCGGGGTGTGTTCTGGAGAATTTCTCTGAGCCAGTTTAGTTTTGATACATAGATTTGATTGAATCAGAGGCATGGCAAAGGAAGAAGTGGGGGAGCAGCAGGGGCAGCTTGCAGCAAAGGATTACATAGACCCACCCCCTGCACCTCTGGTGGATTTTGCTGAGTTCAAGCTCTGGTCTTTCTACAGAGCTCTGATTGCTGAGTTCATTGCTACATTGCTGTTTCTATACATCACGGTTGCTACTGTGATTGGTCATAAGAGGACTTCTGCTGGATGTGGCAGTGTTGGGCTTCTGGGTATTGCTTGGGCCTTTGGGGGCATGATCTTTGTCCTCGTTTACTGCACTGCTGGTATTTCAGGTTTGTAGTCTTCTTTTCTAATGCTTCTTTTATAATTCATTCGACTAACAGCCAATATTCCTGTTCAGAATTTGTGACATGGTTAACTACTGTATTTTATAAGTCTAGTGGTTGCATTGAACCATTGACATATTGATCTTTTAGTGCAACAACCCTAGCTTATAGCAAGTGGTATGAGAGCTTGGTCACAATTTGAATCTCGTTGGGTAATGCTGAGGGGGAGATTGTTTGAGATTCTTTTTCAGATTCGTGACATAGTTTAACCTCCTCATGTAATCTATAAGTCTAATAGTTGTGTCTAGTTGGTATGATCTTATAGTGCAAGGACAACCCTTATTGTAACAAAGTGGCATCAGAGAGCTTGGTCACAGTTTTGAATCTCCTTCGGTAATGCGCAAGGGGAGATTGTTAGACTAAGCTCTTTGTGTTCTAGGAGTCTAGTAGTTGTATCTAATATTGACAGATTGATTTGTGTTTGTGCAGGTGGCCACATCAATCCCGCCGTCACTTTTGGGCTGTTTTTGGCAAGGAAAGTGTCCTTGCCAAGGGCTGTCCTGTACATGGTAGCTCAGTGTCTTGGTGCCATATGTGGGACTGGACTAGTGAAGGCGTTCCAGAAGAGTTACTATGAGGAATATGGAGGTGGGGCTAACTCAGTAGCCAGTGGGTACTCCAGGGGTACCGGTTTGGGTGCTGAGATAATTGGGACCTTTGTGTTGGTCTACACTGTTTTCTCTGCAACTGACCCTAAACGCAGTGCCCGGGACTCTCATGTTCCTGTATGTTATCTTTTACCTCGTCTTGTTCTTGTTAATTTTGAGCTTGGTTTTGATTTTGATCTCAGATCAATCCTCATAAGTTTTTGTAATGAAGAATTTGTGGAATTGTAGTTGTAGGTTGTTGTACTTGTTTTGGCATATGGGTTTTAACCAAGCAAAGGTTTTTTGTGTGTAGGTCTTGGCTCCATTGCCTATTGGGTTTGCTGTTTTCATGGTACACTTGGCCACCATCCCTATCACAGGAACTGGCATAAACCCTGCAAGGAGTTTTGGAGCTGCTGTAATCTATGGCCATGATAAAATCTGGGATGACCATGTAAGTAGCAGTCTTTCGAAAGGTTGCAAACCATTTTTATTAGCCTTGGTTCCATTCCACCTTCTTTTAGTACTCTTTCATGTTTTGTTTTTTTAATAAAGTTGGTTGTCTTGTATGGATTCTGGCGATGGTGGATAAGTTTCATAAGCCATGGTCATTGTGAAATAGCTTTTCAAAGCTGTGATTCAGGAGAATTCCTGTTTGAAGACTCATCTAACCATTAGTGGTCACTAATTCTCATATTGTGATCATGTCTTGTGCATGTTTTTGGTTAGATGAGTCATTTAGAAGAGGACCCAATGAAATTTTCTATTAGTTGAAAGTTGTTTTTACTTGAGTATAAAGATGTGTTCTTTGGAAGATTCAGCTGGTTTGGTAGATGAATCTATACGAACATGTTGGTTATATGAGTCATTCAGAAGAGGACCCAGCAAGATTTCTCATGTTTGGAAATATGATTTAACTGAAGCATAAAAGATGCGTTCCGTCAAAGATTCATCTTTTTTATGATCTAATTTCCTTGTGTCATTGCTTTGTTTGCAGTGGATTTTCTGGGTCGGTCCCTTCCTTGGAGCTTTTGCAGCTGCTTTCTATCACCAATACATTCTAAGGGCGGCAGCCATAAAGGCTTTGGGATCATTCCGTAGCAACCCCAATGTTTAAAGCAGTGGCACTGATGTAGTTAAAGTTGTTTGTGTTGTCTGTAGGCCTTAATTGAAGTAATTTTCATGGAAAGGGGTATGTAAAAAAGTGGATGAGACCGGGGAGCATCATGTGGAAGAGAGTGGTGGGTACAAAGCTTGTTAAAGTTCTCACATTCATAACTCAAGAGTGGTAGTCTTGTAGTACTACCTGTTATTCTATGTAGCAACAGGGCAGCAAGGTGGTGGAAGTCCTTTTTTTCTTTGTATTTTGGATTGGATATAGTTGCATGAGTGTATTTAGAACCAGTCCCCCTCTCTAACAGAGGTGGGAGAATTGTTCATATGTTTCTTGAATCTTCCTACAGTTGTTTAATCACTGTAATTATTATGGTGTTTTGTATGCATTCTTCTTTCAAAAGCAAGAATATTTGGACACTTGTCCTAGCCATTCATTGGAATTGGAAATCTCTTTTGGGCTTAAATTACAGTGTCAGATGAGCATGTGCTTGATTCAGCTTTTTTCTTTGTTTAGGATATATGGGCACCATATGAATCTAAACATACAGCTGTCTGTGCTTTCTGGTTTTGCTTTTCCTTCCAAAAATGAGGGGCTACTCTATCAAGGGGTTTTCTTTTTCTTTTGTATGGACTTGTAAGTAGGAAAATATTCTCTCTCTTTTGTATGGACTTGTGAGTAGAAAACTATCCGTGTCGTAGGTAAAAGTTACAGGGCCAATTTGAACGAGTTGTCATTGAATTATGGAGAAGTTAACTCCTACTCCATCATGGCTGACAATGACCATATTGCTTGGGACATGTTTCATATATCATGGAGTGTGGTTTGGAGCATATACTTATTTCTTCTATTAATAGTCTACATTTTAATGGTCACTCGCTTCCTTTATTACATATTTAATTATAAAAAATCATGTCAATCTTATCCCTACTCCATTTCAGGCATAAAGAAAAGTTTTACAACTAGTCATTTTCATAGATGCCTATCTGAAGGTCTGGTTCTTATCCAGAGCGTTCCTGAGGTGAGTGGTCCTTGTCCCTGGGAGTAAAGGGTGTGGTCATTATTGAATTGTAGTATTTTATTATATTATGTTTTGAGTGGACCCTATGTGTTTGGATACTGTGCAATCTTTCGTCTTTTATGTATTTAATCTTTTGATCAAATTTATACGGCCTTGTAATTAATGAATTCAGAAATAGCAATTTAAAAAACTATGAGCTTGTTAATTCTATGGATTGAATAGTTTTTTTTGTGTAAAAATCTTGGTGATAAATTAGAATTAATTATAATAGCTTTCTATAAGTCTGATGATGGATCATTGAGTATAATCGACAGCTATGATTTGAAAAAAGACAATCTCATTCTGAAGCATAAGATAAAATTAAATAGTCTTTCCAATTTGAAGATTCTAATTGTAAAATCAGTTAAATGATACAATTTCATACTGTTAAAAGGTCTTGATTGTTAAAAATCAAATACAAATTTAACTGTCTAAACTTCTAAATTTTAAAACAGTAATTGTAAGTAATGATACTATCTTTGTCAAAACAAGTTTCCAATTATAACTGAAGATTAATAAAAATTCTCTAACAGAAGACAACAATATAGAAAAACAAATACAACTTTACATAGTTATAAAATCTCAGTGATATAATCTCTTGCTCGGCAAAGATTATTACAGAATATTAAAATGCACTACTTGGTGTTTCTCCAGCTCCTAATATTATCATTCAATCCTTCAGGCACATTATCCTTAAGCAGATTTGGCGATTAAGATGTATGGCTGTCTTTGCACACACTTTCCATTCGACTGAGGTTGAGTACTTGATGGTTACTTCAGATTTCTTTCCTATGCTTCTTACTTTGTAAGCAGCTGTTCAGATCGATATGGTTCTTAAAAAGTCGCTCGAACATATAAATCATCAGCTTTGTGGTTTTGAAGAAAAGTTTAAAATTCGAGCTAATCATGCTATCAGCATTTAGTCTTGTGCAATATGATATGCTTTCAGCCTGGAATATGTACATCTTGGTTGCTGCTACAGTCTTGGTTGCTGATACTTCGAAGGAATTGCCGAGTGCGTTGATGGAGTTTTAGAAGCAGTTGCATTATTCATTTTTAATTGTCTCAATACTCGGATGATCATTTGTTATAATGTAACTAATGCTATTATAACAGTCAGCATTGTATCTGCTGTTATTTATTTATAAATGTTTATTTTTATTAATAAAATGCTTTTTTCAATTAAAAAAAAAAAACATATTCTTCGAACAGAAAAAGCAATGAAAAAACAAAAGCTGATAAAAAGTTTTCTAAGGGCAGCTCCTAAAGATGACGATGATATTTCATGATATACTGAAACCTGTAATATTCTTCATGTTGGTCGCAATATTTATGGTGTTCTTGTGCAATTGTGAGTTGGATGATGTTGCCAAGCATGTGCCCATGATGAGTACAGATGGGGATTTATCCATATGGTGGGTATTTTAATAATTTCATAGTGCGCATGCAAACGTATATTATAAGGCCTACTTTACAGTGTGGACCACATATTCTTGGTTAGGTTAACGCATCTTTCACAGAGATTTGTTTTGCCCACTTATTCTTCTCAATAGAGTTATGGAGCTAATCATTTACACCTCCTTTTATGGGGTTAGCATAGAATATAACCGTTTTAGAATTTGCTCTCTTCATGGTGTGACCAGTCGTTTTCCCATGTTAATATGTGCCCTAATCAACCTCATTAAAGCAGATTAAACCTTAGAAGTCATTTAAAGAAAAGGTTTATGAAAAAAACTTATGTGAAATGTTTGCAATATGTTGGTGATTTAAAATTTGATGTGTGATTTTGTTTGGTGGTTTCTAAAAAAAATAGTAAAATCAAAATATATGAATATAAATGGGGGGACTATTTCAGAATATGATCGAGATTTTATTAGTGGTGTTGCTTTGGCTATTTAGAGGTGTTGTGTTTCTCGACAATTTGCACATGTTTATGGTTATGGACAATCATTATGCTTATTGAGTTTATATTTATGGTTATGGGCTATGCACTTAAGTTATTGAATTTATGTTCTCTAGACAAGCTCTATTTGATATTTTAGGGCAGTGATTTCTTTATCTTCTTAAATCATTATATTTATTTATGTGTACTCAGAGTTTTTAATTTTATATATAGAATAAGCTAATTTCATTAAAGAAAAATATCCTTGTAAAAATTTATATATCAAAAGAATTAAGACAAAGTTATGTCCAAATAATAATCTAATATAATAAATATCTTCAAAATTTAAAAGAATTCTTTAAAAGATATTGTATTATCAAATCGTTTGGAACACATTAATGTTGAAAAACATGGATGGTAGGTGTATATTTGAGGAGTGCTTTATAACTATTGTTGCATTACAATTTTTTTTCAAAATTGGAGGCTTGAAGTCTCAAAATTGTAGAAAACATTTATTTTATTATGTTCTTGACTTGAATGGTCTCCCTCTTTTGTGTTGTCAAACTCATCATTGTCCCACTAGGATGATCATCAATTACAATGATTATGCCTTTAGAAACCATCAAACTTCGTTGAAAATAGTCTCCAAGAATGTTGAGGCATGGAGAGAGAATCATTTAGAATACTTGTAATATCCATTCAACATTTAGGTGGTGGTTGAGAGAAGAATTTCAACATGAGAATTATAGAAATGAATGTGCAACCATTTATTTAGGGGAGAACGAGTGGTCAAATTCATCATTGTAGTGGAGGATGGAAGAACTTTGAAATATGGCATTAGTTAATAAAGAAATAACTTTTAATTTTTTTTATTCACTTCACAATTTTGAGAGTGGCTTTCTTTTTTCTTTTTGCAAGGATATGTGTGTTGGTGTGGGGGGTAAATGCATAGGTTTGGTTTTTTTTTTTTTTTTTTTGTGTGTGGGTAAATGCATAGTTTATTGTTGCAGTTTGTGTTAACTCAGTTAGATCCATTAGGCCACTACTTGGTGCCAAAGTGGCCTGGGGTATTCGACTGAGTGCCCCTCGATTGAGTTCCTTGACCCTGATAAATTGGGGGCCCAGGAAGAGTTAGAAGAGCAACATGGAGATGACTTGGGGGCATTCAATTGAGTAAAGGTAGGTTTTATTTATTTGTAGTTTTTTATTTTAATTTTTGTTTAATTTCAATAATATAATAGTTAAAAAATAGTTTTTCATTTTCTACTCAAATAAATGTATTAATTTTTAGTTATATTAGTTAAGAAATAGTTAGAATGCTAATTTTAATTTTGTATTAGTTAGGAAAACATGAGATTTTAAAAATTAGTTGTATTAGTTAAGTAAACTTGAAATTTGAAACATTAGTCATATTAGTTAGGAAGATTTGAAATTTTACACTTTAGTCATATTAGTTAGGAAAGCTTGAAATTTTGAATACCTTTATATACAAAAACTATCATCATTCTACAATACCCAACCTACCGATGCATGACAAAAACTCTCCTCTAGCTATAAAAACACAAATACAAATAAAACATTGTAAAAACTTTCTACTTCTGAATCAACATTTAAAGTTCGACAATATGACTAAATTTATTTCTCTTCAAATCTAGAAATTACAAACTCTACATTTTGGCCTATTGACAACTTCTCATTCTCTCTGATTCCCATATAATATCTCTATCAATTATGAACCTCTTTGTTTATCATTGGTCACTCTTGGTCATTTTCTTCTACTATGCAACCCAAAGATAAAATGAAATCACTTTTTTCTGACCTTTCCAACCCTTTAATGCCTCTTTTTTCTCCTCATTCCCTCTCTTATGTCAAGTTTTCTCTCTCCTCACTCTCTTTAACATCTCTCTCATTCTCTCTTTGCCCAAGTTCTCATAAATGCTCAATAGCATAGAACTCATAAAACATAAATCTCAATTCAAATGATAAAGTTTATCATGACAACCAGTCAAATAATCATAAAAGAAATCTCAAAACACCTCTAGTGCACATCCTAACTTGGCCAATTAAACAACCCACAAAAAAAAAACTATTAAGAAAATAAACATCACAAGACTATAAATAGAATATTAGAAAACCCATAGTTTTCAACCACATGATTTAATTCCATCAATTTCTCTTATTTAGTTTGGATCATAAAGGATGTGTTTAAAAATAAGGTAAGAATATATAAATTGTTATGTTAATATAATTATTTAAATAAATAAGTATTTGAATATCAAATCTCCTTGTGCATATAAAATATCATGCAACATTATCATGTTTTTAATTTTAATAATCTTAAATCACAAATGATTTAATTAATAACATAAATGTATATTAATAGATTTAAATATTGATATTAATTTCATTTCTAAAATATTAATTTGACTTCTATTTAAGTCCAATATTAATATTTACTTTTCCTTTAATTCATAATGCAAATAGAGATAAAATTATAAATTTTATTTAATTATTTATAATTTCTCTTATAAAGTTAAATAGTTGTTAACTAAATGATTACAAAGTGAATTCTACCACAAATTCTCCTCAAAAATAATAAAATTCTAAATATTTACTTATTAACCTCCCTCTTGCATTAATAAATATAAAATCATTTATATGCAATTAAGAGTTCAGTTAGACTTAAATAATCACTAATACTAACATTCACTTTATAACTAAATGAATAATATTTATTTAGTTTTAAAAATTAATAAATTATTATTATTTTAAATACATAAATCTGAAAATTAAATTATATAAAATAAAAATGCACATACAATTAGTATTTTCACATGTCTTTGATCTCTAAAATCATGCAACCATACTAAAGTTTAGTTTTTCCTACTTTTAGCATATTTGTTTTCATATGCATGCATAAGTTTAGTTACAAAATACTTCTCTCTCAATTAGTCTTTTTTCATTTTCCAATAAATTTTGTAATTAAATTATTTTTGATATAAGATTTATATATATTTATATTTAGAAAATTCATGATAATCTCATGGTTCTAATGACAAATTTAAAGTTGAAACCCTAACTGCTCAATTTATTATTTTCTTCCAATTTTCTGTAATTGAATTTTCCCTATATAAAAAAGGGGTTTAAAAGAATACAATCATAATATTTTTCTATGGTTCTTCTATAATTTTTCTCAGTCAAGTTTTCTTGATTAATAAGATTTCCTTTTCAAAATCTACAACATAATTCTTCATCCAGAATTAATACAATAAATTAATAAGTATTATACAAACACCCATGAAGACACGAAGTAGACAGATCTTTCAATAAAATTCTACAATGGGTTTTCAAACACTACCTCAAAACCATAGCTAAAATCTGAGACAATCTGTAAATGCATGCAAATCCAAACCCTCCAAAACTTTCAATAATTCTTTTGATCCAATTCTGAATTTTGTTCCTCAAACCTGTGTGTCTAGAAATGAGCTCGAATCTCTTAATAAAGAGATTAACTCTACCTAGGGTTTCTGGTTTTCGAATATGTAAAGGACTCTCATTAAAATAAACTTTTATTATTTAATCCTTTTATCCATACTTAAAGAACTTTTTAATTAAAATATTTTTTTATATTTTATTTTCCTCCAGTTTATTAATTAGTGCAAGCACTAACTAAAGTGTAGTTTATTATTTAAATTAATAATAATAATTAAAAATCATTGTTTAAATGCAACTCTAATTTAATCACTATTAAATAAATAATTATAATAAAACAATATTTAATATTTTAATATTTTAATTCTCTTTTTGTCCAATTTCTTAAATTAGACTTTTAAATTAAATCTTTTAAACTAAAGTGCATATTTAATCAATTAATAATTAATTGAATATCATCATATTCTAATTTCTCTTTAACTAATTTTCTAAATTTAGACTTCTAAATTAAGACTTTTAAAGTAAAGCGCATATTTAATAAGTTTTTTAATTAATTAAATATTCTCATGCTTTAATTTTTTTTTAAAAAAATCAAATAATATTTAATTATATGATTAACCCAAATGTTATAATTAAATTATTTACCAAATAAATCACATAGCGAAATCCACATAAAAGCAACATTACTGAAACTCAAAATCAAATAACACAGACAAAGATAAACTCATGGGTTTAAAAATGGTGGAAAGTTAAATACATTTCCTCCTATGGCTAGGATTGGACCTAAATAATATCTCCCCATTCTTACCATCGAGTTATTGTGATAGGGGACACCCATCCTAACAATTTAGGAAAGTTAATGCCCACTACTTGCAATCCTGCATAAAATCTAAACATGTACATATGCATATATATCTAAACTAAACAGACAATGGCGGGGAGTGGTACATCGTGTAGATCCCGACTAGCTGGTGACTATGACTCCCTCCCTTAACCACATTAAACATGACAAACAAAAGATAAAATAAACACAAACACCATACACATGCAAGTATGGGGTAAGTACCATAATAATTATAAGTCAAATATCAAATGCTTAGATAAAATAATACATCGTTACGAATATGAATTAATTATCATTAAAACATCATCTGACATTGCTTTGAAAGAGATCACATTTATTAACTACAAATTATTAAAGCATCATTAATGCACCAGTAACCATAATTATTAAACAACACATGAAATATAGTCAACTAAGTAATCATCATTGATATATCTCTAGTCCAAGTTATAAAATAATATCCTTGAAACTAACACATCCATGAAATAGGCATAAATGAGTTTGGTAAATATAATGAAAAAAAAAACTATGGGTGGGCATTACACCACTAAACTCACTATCCAAGTCTCCTTAGTACTATCCTTTTCAGAATAATACAAGTATACAATCATCCAACAAGAAATTCTTGCCAAATATAGTCACTTTGTCCTCACACCATGCTTCATTGCACCAACTACTCCTCTTGACATAGTGCAAGGAAAGAGAATCCCCAAAGGAGATGTCCTAGCCCCCAACAAATAACCACATATTGAAAATAATACAACAATGCAAGATGTGATACCAAACACAATTCTTTATTCTTAAAATAACTAATTACATGCAATGTCCTGGGTTGTAAGGCCTTCTTGGTAATGACCAAATACAATGAAACTAGTATTAAAGTTCTACAAGATCCCTCAAGATCCAACCCAAGCTCTAGCTAGTTCAGATCCACACTCTGGTAGAAACCTCCAAGGAAGATCTAAACTTGTACTCACAAGCCCACCAAACAATCTTTTTGTTTCCTAAGCCCCAATTACTAGCCCTTCTCAAACTTTACCCGAGATCTAGGTGTAAACTACCTCACATTCAACAATCTATCCACACACTTAAGAAAAATTCACTCAATTAGCTACTCTATCTTCTCCATGTTGGTTCCCACTCTCAATAATGATTCATTCCCTTGAATGAATGCCTTAAGACTCGACAAGACCCCCTTACTTATACCCAACTAAGCCACAAGTTGGCCTATTATGTTACAAATTAAATAACCCCTTGCATTAAATGCACATTTAAGCCACAAGTTAGCTCACAATAGAAATTAAATACATATAACCAAATTAAATGCTAAGTCGACTCACAATAACAATTGACTCCTAGACAACGTAGAAAACACAAAAATAATGTCAGAAACAACCTTCGAGCATCAGAAAAAACCACAAGCATCTCTGAGCTCCACTAACTGCCAGGTAATTGAACCCCTTTATTGACCAAACTACTTAGGCAATACTGCAATCTGAACTCTACACTACAAGCCGAGTGCAACCATGATCACTAAGCTCCTTTTGATGATCGAGCTCCACTAGGGTCATCAAGTCCATTCATCCACCAAGTTTATTGGTGAGGCCACATTCCTTCTTAGTGAGAACTGTCTAAAGATGACCAAGCTCCTTTAGTCACCAAACATGAACCAAAGCTTAACCAAGCACACTTGATAAACACACAAATAACCTCCAAAGTAACTACCCAACATTCCTCAAAGAACTCCAAAGTAGTCACTGAGAAAACCCATGATTCTCCAACATTATCTCTAATCAAAAGATATTCATTATTAGGTTCACTGGATCTCACATACAAGTTCACATACTCATAATTAAGAAAATATATGTACTAGATGATTACAACCAACAAAATCATCCTTCTTTATACCATGTCCTAAAATAAATTATTGAGTCGTCCTTGAGGATTTCCTAATTTACAATAATAATATAGGACCAACTTAAGATATTGCATTTATATGTTACATTAAATCTTTGCACTTTTCAAAATGAAAAATAACTATCATCTCACAATCTTCATAACTCTTCACTCGATGCTCATCAAGATGTGCACATTTAACCACAATATCTTCATCATGTCTTCTACCTCTGTTCATGTCTGCATGACCAAATTCCATATCTATTAGGAGATACAATTCAAAAAAAAAAAAACCACTACACAAAAAATTTGTTTGAACACTACCTTCACTAAATCCTTAACAACTCTGTATAGTCTTCTTATTTCCATAAATGCTCTTAATTGTAGCATCAAAACACTCTGTTGAGAACATTATCTGAAGTCCCATAAGCTTATATGCATTCATTGAACCTCGCAAATCCAATCTCAGTATGCTACATTGATATTATTCATAGAATAACTAGTATGTTGACATTAATGATAAACTATGTCATGAATGCAACACACAACCTTTGAATCATGTCTCTAGCAATGCTAGGTTACTCCCCAATAAGAATAATATCATCATTCATGCTTGCAATCTCCCCCTTTGGCATTGATGATAGCATAGATAAAAAACATATATGTTCCATGGATACCAAATATCTCTACTATAATTGCTTCCCCATTTATGTTGACCATGAATCTCCACTATACTATAACCAACATGCATAGGGAAGGTGTTAATCTCCTCCATAAATCAATAGTTTTTCAAATCCTCTTCATCAATCAAATCTCTCTCTCAAAAACATTTTTGCACCAAAGATATCAATCTCTCCCCTATTGACATTAATCAATATACAAAAATTGTCTAGAAGATATTTGAAAATATTCATATAAAAAGACATTTTATAGATGCTACTCTCCCTCAAAAGGTTTTTTTCATGTGTTATTATTCTTTATTAACATCAATCACAAAGGTATCATTATGTCAATCCTCTACATAAGATATGCAATAAGCTCAAACATCTAAAGAAATTATCAAGTACCAATACCAAGTGTCCTTAACACCTCAGCTCAAACACAGACACTTCCTCATAAAGGAAGCATCAAGCATCCAATCTAGATAAAAGAATTAATGCTCTTTTTCCATTGGACTGATGCAATCTTTGCATCAACTAGTCAAACGTAGGCTGGGGCATAACTCCAAGCATACCTCTCAAGTACTCAAGAGTATCCTTTAGAAAAGGCTTTGTGAATATGTCCTATATTTGCTCCTTTGTGCTAATATAGTCCAATGCGATCTCTTTCTCTACAAATTTCTCTTGAAAAAAGTGATACTTAATAAATATATGTTTTTTTAATAATGTAAACTAGATTCTATGACATACTCAATGTACTCATGTTATCAAAATGTATGATAAAAGGTTCTGTAAACTCAATCCCAATGTCTTTCTACATTTGTTTCATCCAAATAATCTGATTATAGTTATTTGTTGCTGCTACATACTCTACTTTTGTCATACTTTGTGAAGTACAATCTTTTTTCTTGCTTAGTCAGGAAACCAATCTTCCTCCCAAGAAGAATGCTCCACCACTAGTACTCTTTCTGTCATTGACACATCATGCCCAATTTGCATTTGTGTATGCACATAAGGTAAAATCATTCGATCTATTGTAGCATAATTAAAAATCAGGTTTACCCTTCAAATTTTTGAAAAGTCTTTTTACTGTTGCCTAATGTGACTCTTTAGGATTATCTTGAAATATTTCCACAATACCAATTGTATTAGATATATTAGGTCTAGTGCATGTTAGATATTATAATCCACCAATCATAGATCTATAATTTCTATGTTTAATAGTTGGGGTTTTATCTTTACTAGATAATTTGCACCTAGTTATCATAAGTGTTCCAACAACTTTACAATTTTCCAAACCAAATCTTTTCAACAAGTCTTTGAGATATTTAATTTGTGATATGAAGATACCATCTTTGTTCTGAACAATCTGCAATGACAAGAAATACTTAATTTCTGATATGAAGATATCATCTTTGTCCTTAACAATCTACAATCACAAGAAATACTTCATCTCACCAATCATACTCATCTCAAATTCCTTCTTCATCTTTTCTGCATGTGCTTCACTTGCTTCATCATCATCTCCATATATTATGCCATCCACAAATACCTCAACAATTTGTAAGCCATTGTCAATCTCCTTCAAATACAAATTACTATCACTATTAGCTTTTGCAAATCCGAAACTTATCAAATACTTATCCAATCTTTCATACTAGGCTCTAGGTGCTTGTTTCAATCCATACAATGCTTTCTTCAATTTACAAACCATACCTCCTTGATCTATCAAAGTGAAGCCTTTAGGTTTCTCAATGTATACCTCTTCTTCTAATTCACCATTTAGAAAAGATGATTTGACATCAATATGATACATTTTAAACAATTTGTTAGCTTCATATGCCAAAAACATTCTTACTGCCTCTATTCTAGCAAAGTGTGCAAATATTTCCTCAAAACTAATTCCTTCTTGTCATGAATAACATTTACATACTAGTATTACTTTGTTTCTTACAACTTAACCTTGTTCATTCATCTTATAATACCTACTTAGTTCTAATAATGTTCTTATCCTTAGGTTTAGGAACTAATTCCCATGTATTGTTCTTTTCAATCTGATCTAGTTTTTCTTTCATAGCTTTAATCTAAAAGTCATCTTTACTAGTTGTACTATCTCAAAATGGACACACTTTCCTTTTAAGACCTTATAGCCTCCTCCTCTTCATGATTCCTTCTTCAGACCATAGATATGTTTGTGCTTGCTCCTCTTTTCCTCTTCTCTCTTTCATCTTCCCACCTTATCTTTTTGGCTTTTTGTGGCACTTAGAACCTATCCTCCTTGACTGGGTTGACACAAGTTGACCTAGTTTGGAATAAGTCAACCCAAGTCAACCTAGTCTTCCCAAGTTGACATAATCTTGGACTAGGTTGACCCGAGTTGACCTAGTTTTGGACAGTTCTTGAGCTTGGGGTTTGAAAGTCATTGGGGGTTTAATTATTTATGACTGGTATCCAATCAACTTGTATTATTTTCTCGCCCAAAATCTCATAAATAAGGAGACTTGGAGGCTGCATTTTCATATACCATTCATATCTCATCTCAATTATTATTTATGCATTCAAGAAAATATTTCTACCATTTTGCATTCAAGGAGTTCAAGTATTCAAGCATTTTTTCAAGCATCTAAGTAACAAGATTTCTATCTAGCATTGAAGAATCCATTTTGAGAATTTCCTATTTAAGATCTGGCATATTTTTGGCCATTAAGGGAGGAGGTCTGAATTGAAGCATTCATCTTCTTATTTATTGATGAATATTCATATCCACAGTACCATGATGGAATTAAGGTAGATCTATTCCAAAGAGTGGAGATGCCCTACATTCCTAATTCAAGATCTGCAACACAATACATTACATACACCCAGGCAAGGTGAATCCTAATATTTATCTTGTTCTTTATAGTCATTTATATTTACATTTCTCATTTACAATTAATTCCTTAACCTAGGGCTTGACCAAGGCAAGCCCTAATTAAACTCCAACCCCTAAACCTTTCTTTTCTGTGTTGATTTATAGGTTGGGAATGAAAAGAATTACATATTTAGAACCTACAATTCACAAGATTTGTGGAGTCATTAGTTTTAGAGCCACAAACTATGTCAAGCAAGTGGAAATATATCTTCCCATGTTAATCTAGTCCTTCAGTATCAGATTTTGGGGAGATTTCTGGGTTTTGTTCCTTTCATCATTTTATTCAAAGATATGTGGTCATAAGTTTAGAAAAGATTCATATCTGAAAGTTCTTGAGATTAAATACATCTTCCTCTACACATTTCAAGGTGGGTCTTTCATAGTTAATTTCCTTTCATATCCCCATCCTAGATTTGTATCTTAATTGGTCTGATTGTATTCACATAGCATATAGATTTATATTTGCTAAGAAATTAGTTCAATTTCACATTCATGATATCTGATCAAAGTGCCATAGAACATATTTCCTTGTATTGTATTTCCCTTATAACCCAGATTTAGTATCAGTACCCTTTCTCTTTTGGGTCCTAGCTAATCTAATTTGTGTTAGATGTGGAATTATATTAGGAAATTCCCCTCTTTCCCTTTCACATTGTAATTGAATGGCTTATTGACTCCGTAAAGTGGAAGTCTACAGTCCTATTAAAGTGCTTCCATTTTACCACTAAACACTAGTGTTGGCCAAATTTGCCTTCCCACCAAAATTGCCATATTTGAATTCAAATGTTAAACAATCACTTCCCATGTTTAATATTAAACAATACCAGGGAAATACAAAATAAATTAAATAAAAACCTTATAATATTTTTGTATTTTACTAAGTTTATTTTCTTGCCCCACAAATTTCTCCAACTATCAGATCTCCCATGGATCTGCGATAGTCACTTTCTTGCATTTTGGAATTACACAGTGTTTAACGAATGCGAGGAAGTGACCTTTTGCCACACATCCAAGGTGAGGCCTTGATTCTTGTTTGTGGGCTATCTTTTGACTATGTTGACAAGTCAATGTGAGTTGGAATACGGCTAGAATTTTATTGGTTGTCTCTTTTCGTATTCTATATTTTCTCAGAGTTTTTGACAATGTGGGGAAGTGACTTTTTGACATGTGGACATGTGGGTCTATTCTTCTGTGTGGGCTGTTAGGATTGAAAAGGTATACTAGGTAGTTGACAGGTGGAAAAGATGTATCAGTTTCTTTCTCCTAATTGTTCAAGGGTTTACGTGTCTCTGGAGGTGGATGCCGAGTGTTCAAGGGGCCTGATTTTTAGAGAAAGCAGAATAATAACGAAGTTTTTCTATGATTATCAATCTTTCATAGATTGACAATCAACACTTTCTTGCATTATTGAATTGTGAGGACTTTAAGCATTATGGGCAAGTGAAAAATGGCCATGTATCCCAATGGGACCGGTTAAAGAAATAACACTATAGTCACGTCGCCGTTAGGTCATGGTTCCATGAGTGGTTGGTGGTTAAGATAAGAAGGTGGCACAGTTAGTTGGCCGATGGGGTAGTCAAATTTATGAAGATCTTGCAAGGTGGAAAAAAAAAATACTATTGGTCCACATGGCTCATCTTAGTTGTAGAACTTTGTTTGATTGCTGAACTTGCTGATTTGTAAGCCAAAAATGAAGGAAATTTGGGTTTTCTTGCATGATTTGATCTTTCTTATTGATCTGAACCACTCCAAATTAATGCTAGATTTTAAAAGATGTAATGGACACTATTCCCACCACTTGATCATCCATTTTGAGGAATTTTAGCATTGATTGGTGCCATTTCCATCACTTCACAGTTTGCTCCAGTCAGGGTTTCCATATTTTCATGCCTCTACAAGGTTACCAAATAAAATCTAT
The DNA here is from genome assembly GCA_028749045.1 of Cupressus sempervirens. Lineage (NCBI taxonomy): Eukaryota > Viridiplantae > Streptophyta > Pinopsida > Cupressales > Cupressaceae > Cupressus > Cupressus sempervirens. The sequence continues at coordinate 167,254,918 of CM053793.1, read as the reverse complement.
TGTTGGGATCACCTTGATTGTTCTCTAAGTACTTAATGATAATGGTTGTGAAGTAACTCTACTGGGAGATATCTTAGTTATGCCTGAGCTATAAAAGGAAGATTTTGTAATATTTGTAAGGGTTGATCTTTCTTTGATTCTCTAGTATTGCTTCTATGTATACTACTATAATTTCTCATGCCTCCGAGCCATTGTAATCCTTTGCTAAGTCTCTTTTAGCCATTAACACACTGTGCCAGGTTTCTTTGTCTCTAGTTAATGTTTTTGTCTATATTCTGCAATTGCATGATTCTATCTACTTTTGACATTTAAATGATATTAAGTGAAGTCTCTTCCTATAGAATTCTTTTTTTTTCTAATCTACATGTGGTTTTTGAATTAATAAAAGTCTAAATCTATATTATTTGAGGTCATAATTGGTTAACTGTGCATTTATGGGCATAGATAAGGTGAAACAGTCTATTTTGGTACATCACCCCTTAGGTTAGAGTAGGTAGATTTACTTTCATGTATTCCTTCTCCCTTTTCCTCTGCAAGTGTAATAAGGTGCACCCTGATAGCAAAGGAAGCCGAAATTCTCTAGAGACTTAACCTCGTAGTTCAAGTCCCACAGCTTGGAGGTTGTTTCCATGTTTCACAAGGTTTTCCTGAGGTAAAAACTTTGGAAAAGGGTGCAAATTTTTTTGAGAAAAACTAGCTTCATCAATAATTTTAGGTTTAGTTTGAGAAACCAAACATAATTCTTCTCGTACCTTGTTTCTTGTCATAACTCTTTTGTCTTTTCTTCCAATAATTTGATCATTAAGGTGATTCTTTATCAAATTTCTATTAGGCTTCATTGCTTGAACTCTAACTTCAACTCTAGGTTTAGGTTTTGCTTCTTCTCTTTTATATTCTCTTTGAATCTCATAATGCAAGTCAGTGTTAGTCTCATAAAATAGTTCTTAGTCAACATCCTCTCTGTTAGGCTTTGGATTAATCTCTTCATGAGAATTGTAATCAAGTGTTCTTTCCTAAATTCTAAACTTTTGATCATCTTTAACATTTTTCTCTCAACAATAGTCTTAGTTCTCTAATTAAAAAATCTAAATTCCTTACTTTTAAATGAATATCCAAGAAGCACACCTTCATTACTGCTTGATTTAAACTTTCTAATATCATAATCTCTCTTAATGTAACACTTACTTCCAAAGATTATGAAATACTTAAGTGAGGGTGCATGACCAAACCAAAGCTCACAGGGTGTCTTACTAGTGCTTTGTTTAATTTTTACTTTGTTCATAGTGTACAATATTGTATTTATCACTTCTCTCTAAAATATTTGAGATACATTATTCATAAGCATTGTCACTCTTACTACTTATGTCACTATTCTTTTTCTCCTTTCCACTATCGCATCCTATTTAGGTGTATTAGGGAATGAAAGGTGTCTTTTAATGTTATTTTCTTCACAAAAATTATTAAATTCATTTCAAGTAAACTCTCCACCTCTATCAAACCTCAAACATCTAATAATCAAATTAGAGTCATTTTCATCTCTATTCTTAAATATCTTAAACTTCTCAAAAGATTTATATTTTTCTCTAAGAAATGCTACCCACTTCATTTTAATGATATTATCAACAATAATCATAAAATATCTTACACCATAGAATGCTTTTGTTTTTGTACAACCACGCAAATCTGTGTGCACAATCTCCAACTTCATAAATGTAGTAAATTTATTTCTTGGAAATGAGCTTTTCTTTTGTAGTACTGATTTTCATAATGTTATCAAATTTTATATGAAAAAAAAACTTTTATGCCATAACCAACTATCATCCACTTTAGCAATAAAACATGTTATCTTTGTTGGATACAATTGTTTGATTGTGTGTTGTTTTTGATGTTACACAAATGTCATATTACTTATCAAATAGAGTCAACCGAGCTCAAATGGTCAACAAAGTGATTTACAGAGTCTACTGAGCATTTTTGGTAGTCACACTGTGAAGATAGTTTATACTGAGCTCACTCGGCCACTGAAGGATTCTATGACAGAAGTTAGTTTCTACTGAGCTCACATGGTTAGCAAAGAAAAATTAGTTCTTATTGAGTTCACTCGATCTCCAAAGGATTTTGCAAAGTTTGTAGTGTTTACCAAGATTTACTTGGTTAACACTAAAAATCATTTCTAGAGCAGTGTTTATTGAGCAGGGTTGGCCAATGAAGGTTTTCATTATTTTGGAAAAAATATTTAATTGTTTCATGTAATGACTGTAGCCGACTGATGTATTGTTTATTGGTAAATGTAACTTGTAAATGAGTTGACTTGACAATTTGTAAGGTATAAATAAAAGGTCAAGTTGTGAATTCTAATGTATGAATGGGAGAGCATGCAAGTGAGTTGATTGTGTAAAGAGGAAGTGTAAGAAAATTTTGCAAAAGGATCAACTATCCTTGAGGAACAACAAAGGTGTATTTGATCAGTAAGGATCTAGTGAAGTAGAACAGAGAAGATCAACTACATCTCATTTAGGTCACTAATTGTTACTTTCTCACAATTGTAGTAGTTAATTTTAAATCTTTTAACAGAGTTGGTTTAGTAGCCATTTTGTAAATCCTTTTTTAAGGTGGACAGTTCTACTAAATTTTTATAAAGTCCTCTAGTAAGGCCACTCCTAGCAGGGTGATTAAATCCTCTAACAAGGTCACGCCTAACAGTGTCTTTTGTAACCTTTAATAGGGTTGGCTCCTAATAGAGCTCACTTCAGAAGAGTGAAAATTGGTAGCTAGTTACTTGGTGGTTTTTCCCATATTGGGTTTCCACATTAAATCTAGTGTCTCTTGTGTTCATTTTATTTCCTTTTGCATGCATATTAATAATTGTGAATGCTTAAAGATCAGTAATAAGTTAATACAAAGCTCATCTATTGAGTTACAACATTTTTCTATATGGCTACCGAGTGACAACAGTAACTTTTTATTTAAGACATCTAAGGGATCTATGGATATGTTTTTGTGGTAACTAATTCACCCATCTATATTTCCAAAAATTGGTATTAGAGCTTTTGGTGCTTGTAGGAAGGATTTCAAGGATCTAAGCTAAAGATCAGGATGTCTTACAAGAGGGAAATTCCAAGGCTTAACAGGGATAACTTTTCAGCATAGAAAGGTCTCATGAGACTGCATCTAGCTTCCATTGGAAATACAAGATTGAAATATCAGGATGAAGTGTATGTAACTCCTTTTGGTACATTATCTACTAATGAAATTTCTAAGAAAAAGACTCATAAAACCATGATGATAGACATTGCATCTGCCCTAAGCTATGAGGAATTTGATGATGTCAAGAACTACAAAACTACCTTTGAAATGTGGAACAAGTTGAAAGAAATCTATGGAGGTGACGATAATGTGAGAAGAGCCAAAGGAAAAAGTCTAAGAGGAGAACAATTTGATCAGATGAGGATGAGAGAGGATGAAAACATTGCCAAATATGTTGAAAGAGTCAAAGTAGTTTTCAGTGCTATCAAGGCTTCTAGAGGAGACATTGAGGAGGAAACAATTGTAAGTAAAGTTCTTAAACATTACTTCCTATTTATGCAACTAGAGTTTCTGCAATTCAAGAAAGAAGATGTGAAGCAAATCAAAAGATAAATTTAGAAGCCATAGTAGGAAGATTGACTGCATTTGAGCTAGATAACTATGATAACTATGTTATAGCTTCCAAGAACATTGAGTCAGCATTTGAAGCCAAGCTTTCACTTAAGGAGAAAGGCAAGAAGATAAAGGATTCTCATTTAGAAAGTGAAGAAGAATCATAATAGAGTTCAGACAGTGATCTTGGGGTAGTTGAAGCTCTGCTTGCAAGAAAATATTCTAGTGGTAGAGGGAAATACAAAGGTAAGGTTCCTTTAATTTGTTTTTCATGTGAGGAAATTGGTCATATTGCTGCTAGGTGCCCAAACAAGCAAATCAAGGATGAGAAGAAAGGTCACAAGTGCATTGGCAAGAAAGACTTCATCACAAGTGCATTGGCAAGAAAGACTTCAAATCATTCAAGGAAAAAGGTAAGAAAACACGTTTCATGGCTAATGATTCTAATGATTCTGATGAAGAAGAAGAAGAAATTGTTTACATTGCTGTGAAAGTTGAATCTGATAATGATGAGGAAATGACACTTATCTCTCATGTGAGCAAAAATGATACATGGATCATAGATAGTGGTTGCTCTCATCATATGACTAGTGATAAAACTAAGTTTGAACAATTTGAAGACTATGATGGAGGTAGTGTGAGGTTTGGTAATAATGAACCTTGTTGTATAAAAGGAAGATGAAGAATCTCACTAACCAAAGAGCTTGTATGTGATAATGCATATTGGGTAGAAGGACGAAACCACAATTTGTTGAGTGTGGCACAACTATTCAATAATGGATTCAAAGTGGAATTCATGCATGGAAAAACAAGACTACTAGATGACAAAGGAAAACTGATTGGATCAGGCATACAGACAAAAAGTAACTTGTTTTATCTTGAACTTGGTGAATGTTCATGTTTTATTGCTTAGGTTGAAGAAAGTTGGTTATGACATAGAAGGTTGTGTCATGTGAACTTTGATAATGTGGTGAAAATAAGAAAATTCAGGAAAGTTAGAGTCATTGCTAGTATACTGAAACTTGATGTTGGTTTATGCAAGAATTGTCAAATTGGTAAGATGGGAAAAACTAGTTTTAAAAGTAAGAACTATCAGTTTGAAGAAGTTTTGGAAATTGTGCATATTGATTTCTGTGGACCTATTGGAATTGAAAACTATATTGGAGAAAAGTTCTTCATTTTTTTTTTGATGATTACTCTAGAATGAGGACTATCATGTATCTAAGAGAGAAATTAGAAGCATTTGAAAAGTTCAAGTGGTATTTGGCTAGAGTAGAAAAGGAAATAGGCAAAAGATTGAAATGCTTGAGGTCAGAAAGAGGTGGTGAATTCATCTCCTATGAGTTCAATAACTATTGCATTGAAAGGGAAATCAAAAGATAGGTGTCAGCCCCTAGAACTCTCGAGAAAAATAGAATAGATGAAAGAAGGAATAGATCTATCATGGACTATGCAAGAACCTTAATGATTGAAAAGAACATTGCTATCAAATACTAGAAGGACGCTATCAACACTGCAGTTTATACCTTGAACCGAGTATAGCTGAAGAATGACTCATTCAAAACCCCCTATGAGTTATGGTATGGCTATAAACCCAATGTAAGTTACCTAAAAGTATTTGGAAGTAAATGTTACATTTTGAAAGAATCTAAAAAAGGTAAATTTGATGTGAATGGTGATGAAGGAATATTTTTGGGATATTCTTGCAAGAGCAAAGCATATAGATGTTTGAATTTGTCTACTTAAAAAGTCATAGAAAGTGCACATGTGAAAGTTGATGTGTTTACAGAGAGGATTGAAGAAGAAAGCAAAAAGGAACCAAAAGATTATAGGAGATTTGTTTTCATTGAACTTGACACAATGCCAGATACATCTGTCAATCAAGAATCTTCGAACCTAGAGTCTTCAGTAATCGAGTTGTAGGAAGTTCAAACCGAGTTGAAAAAAACCAAGTCATAGTCAGACACTACCGAGCCAATGCCTACTGAGTCTGAAGGATCTAAGCAGCAAATAGATCAGCAATTTGTTCAAAAGGCAAGGAACCTCTTTTAGCTAAGTATGTCAGGAGACATCATGCACCAGATCAGATTATTGGAGACAAATATGAAGGTACTATGACAAGAAGTAAGCGAAAAGGTACTTGTTTACTTGCTGATTTTGAACTTAGAAATGTCAAAGATGCATTCAAAAATGAAAGTTGGATTGAGGCTATGAATGAAAAGATAGAGTAGATAGAGAAAAAAAAAACATGTACTCTTGTGCCTAGGCCTAAATATAAAAATGTGATTGGAACTAAGTGCATATTCAAAAATAAGTTGAATGAAGATGCTAAGGTGTCAAGGAACAAAGCTAGACTGGTATGCAAAGGATACTCTTAAGAAGAAGGAATAGACTATGGAGAGACTTTTTCTCCTATTACAAGATTAGAAGGTGTCAGGACCCTACTTGCATATGCTGCATACAAAGGATTTAAGGTTTATCAGATGGATGCCAAGTCAACATTTCTCAATGGTATACTGGATGAAGAAGTCTACATTGAACAGCCTGAAGGTTTTGTTGATCCGGACAAAATGACATGGTTTGCAAATTACACAAAGCATTGTATGGTCTAAAACAAGCCCCTAGAGCATGGTATGAAAGATTGCATAACTATCTTATTTAGATTGGTTTTTAGAGAACTAATGATAATAATAGCTTGTATATCAAGGAAGGATCAGATAACAAGTTTTTTTTGGTAGAGATATTTGTGAATGACACTTTATCTATAGGAAATGATGACCCATGCAAAGAATTTTCAGAGCAAATGAACAAGGAATTTGAGATGTCAATGTTTCGTGAGATCAAATTCTTTGTTGGTCTTCAAATTTAGTAGAGTAATAACAACACCTACATTACTCAGTCAAAATACATCAAGGAGATACTAGAAAAGTATGGTATGGAAGACTGTAAACCAGTTGGAACTCCTATGTGCACTGATCTAAAGCTTACCAAGGATGATGAATCAAAGGAAGTAGATCAGACATTGTATAGATCTATGATTAGAAAATTGTAGTATGTAGTTCATACAAGGCCAGATATTGCCCTTACAGTTGGTATTGTAGTAAGATTTTCAACAAAACCAAGAGAAAATCACATGATGGCAATCAAAAGGATCATGAGATATTTGAAAGGCACTGAAGATTATGGATTATGGTACAAATTTAGAGGTAATCTAGATTTAAAAGTGTTTACTAATGCAGATTAGGAAAGAAACATTGATGAAAAAAAAAGTACAAGTGGAGGTGCATTCTTTCTTGGAAAGAGGTTGGTTTCTTGGACAAGTAAAAAGCAAAATTGTACATCCCAATCCATTGTAGACGTAGAGTATGTTGTAGTAGCAATAAACTGTTCTAATATTGTTTGGTTCAAACAATTATTGGAAGGCATGAAGGTGGAGATCAAAGAACCTATTGTTATGTTTTTTGATAATACAAGTGCAATCAACATATCTAAAAATCTAGTAATGCACTCAAAAACTTAGTACATTGCAATAAAATATCACTTTGTTAGAGAATTGGTGCAGGATAATGAGATCAGATTGGAATATGTCCATACAAATGAACAAATTGCTGACATATTCACCAAGCCTTTACCTAAGGATGCATTCTTGTATCTAAGAGGTAAGCTAGGGGTCATTCCCCTATCTAAAGCTCACTAAAATGAAGTTTTAGTGATGCATCAATAGTTATCAAGTTGAAAATCTTTCAGTTGATGTAGAATAATCATGAGAAAATTGCATATGAATAAGTATATAAGGTACATTGTTCTTCATTTAGTTTGTGTTGTCTTTGGCATGTGTTGTCAAAGAGGGAGAGTATACTGTCATATCTTTCTAAAATTTAAATTTGTTTGTGAAGAGTTTGATGTTTGAAACGAAGCTATGTAATTTCTTCACAAAAAGAAATTACTGTATTTGAGAAGTTTGTGGAATGAGATCTAAGAGGGAGAAATATTCTATCAGAAAAGACTTGTTTTCAAATTTCATTATGCTATGACATATTGTGTTGCCATCAATACCAAAGAGGGAGATTGTTGGGTATAATTGTTCAATTGTGTGTTGTCTTTGATGTTACACAAATATCATATCAGTTATCAAATAGAGTCTACCGAGCTCAGATGGTCAACAAAGTGATTTATAGAGTCTACCGAGCATTTTTGGTAGTCACACTATGAAGACAGTTTCTACCAAGCTCACTCGAGCATTGAAGGATTCTATGGCAGAAGTCAGTATCTACTGAGCTCACAAGGCTAGTGAAGGAAAATCAGTTGTTATTGAGTTCACTCAGTCTCCAAAGGATTTTGCAGAGTTCACAATGTTTACCGAGCTTCACTAGGTTAACACTAGAAATCATTTCTGGAGCATTGTTTATTGAGTAGGATTGGCCAATGAAGGATTTCATTATTTTGGAAAAATGTTTAATTGTTTCATGTAATGACTGTAGCTGACTGATGTATTGTTTATTGGTAAATGTAACTTGTAAATGAGCCGACTGGACAATTTGTAAGGTATAAATAAAAGTTCAAGTTGTGAATTCTAATGTATGAATGAGCAAGCATTCAAGTGGGTTGATTGTGTAAAGAGGAAGTGTAAGAATTTTTTTTAGAAGGATCAAATATCCTTGAGGAGCAACAAAGGTGTATTCGATCAGTAAGGATCTAGTGAAGTAGAATAGAGAAGATCAATTGCATCTTATTCAGGTCACTCATTGTTACTTTCTCATAATTGTAGCAGTGAATTTTAAATCTCTTAACAGAGTTGGTTTAGCAACCATTTTGTAAATCCTCTAACAAGGTGGATAGTTCTACTAAATTGTTCTAAAGTCCTCTAACAAGGCCACTCCTAGCAGGGTGATTAAATCCTCTAACAAGGTCACACCTAATAGTGTGTTTTGTAACCTTTAACAAGGTTGGCTCCTAACAAGGCTCACTTCATAAGAGTTAAAATTGGTAGCTAGTTACTTGGTGGTTTTTCCCATATTGGGTTTCCATGTTAAATCAGGTGTCTCTTGTGTTCGTGTTATTTTCTTTTGCATGCATGTTAATAATCGTGAATGCTTAAAGATCAGTAATAAGTTAATACAAAGTTTATTTACCAAGTTACAACATTTTTCTGTATGGTTACTGAGTGACAATAGTAACTAGTTATTTAAGACATCTAAGGGATCTGTGGATATATTTTTATGGTAACTGATTTGTCCCCCCTCTTAGTTACTCCATCTATATTTCCAACAATCTTTGTAGGATTCAGCCGAGATACATTACCTCTTGTCCTTGCACTTGTATCAATCATTGTGCCATCTTTCTCTTTGATAATGCTTGTCTTCTCTATAAATTATAACTCATATCCCTTGTCTAATAGTTGTCCAACACTCAAAATATTATGTTTCAAACCATCAACAAAGTAAACACCATTAGTGTTAGTCTTTCCATCAAGCATAAGATCCTTTTCCTTTTATATGATAGGTTGCATTATTTCCAACTCTAACAATTCCTCTGTAATAGCAATTAAATTCAAAAAATTTATTCATATCTCCATTCATGTGATGGGAAAAACTACTACAAATAATCCAATCACATTTCTTCTTTTGATGTAGATATGCTAATTCTTTTTCTTCTCTAACTTCATCTTTTTGACGGCTTTCTTCCTTAACAAAAACAAATCTTATTTCTATTAGAGTGGGGTTGTCATTGTACCAAAAGACTGATATGTCAATGCCCAATAAAACCACTCAACTTATAGTACAAAGGAGGTAGTTAAGCCCTTGTCAAAAATCCCAAGGGGAGCATTGAACAAATTTCCAACAATCTCCCCCTCAGCGTTATTCAAGGGTCTAAGGATTCAAACCTGTGACCAGGATCTGATACCACTTGTTAAAGTAGGGTTTCCATTTCACCAAAAGACCAATCTATCAATGACCTATACAACCACTCAACTTATAGTATACATGAGGTGGTTAAGCCCTTGTCATGAATCTTGAGGGGAGCACTGAACAAATTGCCAACAATTTCATCATCACTTTTACTCAAGATTTATTCTACCTTAGCATTTAGTTCCTCCTCATCATTTCCAAAAAGATATTCCATAGGCTTTCTTGATTTGAAGTGATTTCTAATCTTCTTACTTTCTTAGGACATTTAGAAGAATAATGACCGTATTCATTACAAGTCAAACATTTAAAGAATTTGATACCTTTAGGTCCTCTCTTCATAAGTAGGGAAATTCCTTCCTCAATCTTCTTTTCTTGTTCAACTTTTGTTCGACTTTTACTAGCATAATATCCACCTGTACATGCACTTTTTGTTAACATAGGTTGAACACTAAATGCACTACAAATAATTTCAACATTAGGCAATTCTCCTCTATGTCTCATCTACATCACTACTGATTGAAATCTCCCAAGAAGAGTCTCTCTTTTAAATCTTGATGATAAGGGAATAATTTTTTCAATCATTTGTGATGTCTGTCTATATGCAGGTGTGAAAGTCTTCAATATCTTCCATGTAACCTCATCTTTAGATTTTGATCCTCCACAAGTATTAATTATTGTAATAATTTTTGGTTTCTACCAAAATAACTTCTTAAATGTTCATCTTCCATCATCTTAGCATATTGATATAGACATATCCAAAAATTTTAATCTAACCTTTTGAGCATGTCACCTATACAATGCACTTTGCAAAGTAATCCAAATTTCACGAGCTAATCTACCCATGTGAATTTAGTTTCAGGAAGACCTGATAAAAGATCTTCTCTAGCAAGAATATTTAGCATGAATACATATCTTCAAGCTTCACTATAGGTTTCAAGATCCTTTTCTTCAATCACATCCTTTTCACTCACAGTAATCAACAAGTAACCTGAACCCATGCATAAAAAATGTGTCTTCATTTTTTCCTTCTAACTATCATAGTTAACTTCATCAAAATTTACACTTTATTTCTTGAGCTTCTCAATATATCTCCTTAAGTTATTAACATTTTCCTTCAAGGATATGATCCTTTGATACCAATTGTTAGAAAGTAAAGTCTGTTAGAATGGGCTTTCTATTGCACCAAAAGAATGATCTTTCAATGCTCTATACAACCATTGAACTTATAGTTGTCATGCCCTAAATTTTATGAGGCAAAACACAACCAACAAATTTTTTTATTTACAAGACAAAAACACAACTAATGTTTTTTTTGAAGCTACCTGAGATATCACATGTTGACATGTGCATGATGCAACCATGTTATCAAATAGTTAGGTGACATTACTAGGTGATTTTTCCAATTGATACTTTAGTATCACTACTATATACCTTTATGGGAGACCCCAAATCATTTATTGAAGTTTAGGTGATGGCACATGGTCTAGAATTATAACTATTTCCAGGGAATAAGCTTTCCCAAGGCCTTGTTGTGCATGTTTTGATAAGTGATACCAGTTTTAATTTGAAAACAACATTGTATTCCCAGATGTGGCATATCAATTCCTTATATAGGCTCACAACATACTCAAACCTATGTATTGATGGCAGATAGTCCTATTCATTCTAGTATGTATATGTGTTTTCAATATTAGGCTTATATATAAAGTTTTAGTATTCAACATAGGTGGATGGCTTATATCACGATGATAATATAAATAAGAATCTTATGTTTCTACATGGTTGTCACCTCTTCATAATTTACTTTATTTCATACTTCCATCTTATCTTATAGATAATTAATCTTACTAAAATATTAAGTATCCTATACTTATCAACACTATCTTAGCCAATACACTCACTAAGGCATTCAAAAATGTGATAAACAAAATCAATTCCCTTACTAAATTCCATCCTTCAAGGGACAACCTGATCAATAGAATAATCCTCCTAATTATCACTAACATCCATTAATGACCTTTTTCTATTAAAGATTCATTATCGAATCGTTCCCATATAACTTCACTTAAAACCTCCAACACTTTACTACCTATTTTCAAACTTTATTCTCTAAATGAACTAACACCAAAGCTTACTAGTAACCTTGAATACTTACTAATTACACTCATCTTTTTCTAACCTTTCATACTTGATAACATGATCGTTAATAATTATATTTTGAATACCTACTACACAATACATCTATCGACTTCTTCCACCTGGTAGATTTCATCTTGTTAAACTTACATTTCCTAAATTGCACCTTCATCCCATCCTTATCCTCTCAAATGTGTCATTTAACTAAATTATTCATTATATATATATATATATATATATAAAATTAAATTTATTTATTAATTTAATTTATTATCATTATTTATTTTGGTCATTATTATTATTAAAATGATTATTTAATATTTAAGTTTCATATACTTGTTAATGTAGCTTCTTAAGCTATACAATTTTGATGTACACATCCTATGCACTACATAATACATATTATGAATATGCATTTCTGAACTCATTCAATAATAAATTATTATTACTATTTATTTTATTTTATTTTAAATTCTTTTAATAACAATTAATCTTGTATCTAGTAACCCTACTAGAGTACTAAACTAAGCTTTCATATGACTCATAACGTTTACCACTTCCATCTACAAATTTAACCCATGAATATTAAAGAACTTACTATTACTAATCTTTTGGAAAAAAATACTAACTCTTCCATAAGCTAATTTGTAATTTACTAACTTCTAACTAAAGTATCTATACATTTAAAAATGCTTTCCCTACAACTAAACCTTAATAACCTATTAATTTCCTTCCTATTTTACATTATTCAAGTTTAATACTTTATCTACCAACTACATTTTATACTAACACCCATGCTAACTAACCCTACTTAACTGAATCCCTTAACATACTTATTATCTCTCTAACTTAATATTTAATCCTAACACTACCCTGCCACCCCTTTAAAACTCTACCCAACATTATAATATTATACATAAAACATTTCTATCTCACTAACCTAAACACCATAGCAAAAACATTAGTCAATTCCAAAAAAAATTTGCACTACCCAAAACTAGCGCCTAGTCTCCCCTTTTTCCAAGACTCCTTACTTACTTTTGCACCTCCATAAATGGCCCATCTTCCTCCTAGGTTCACATGACATGGGAAGACTTAATGATTTAACATCTTGCAATGCAATCTCCTTTTGGCATTGGATTGGGAAATGAACCAATTGAAGATCAAGAAATTGGTCTTAATTCTTTCAACCACCTTTTTTGCTTAAAAGTTTAGTGGCAACTTAAATGCCTTGTTTCATGCACTAAGGAAGGCTTCTACATGGTCTTGGATGCCTAGGGTGGGACCACTTCATAAATTTTTGGTTTAAACAATGATTTCCCTCCAAGATTGTTTTCAACCTTTTCCCTTGCTTAATTTTATATTGTTTTTTTTCAGTCCTCCTTCAAAATAACACCTAGGACACCTATATATGCACACTACCTTGGGACAAGGTGGGGAGTATGGGGATTGGGGTCTAACTACATGTCAGTAATGGTTTCCCCTTCTCCATTCTTTGTCACATGTGCCTAAAATTTCTCAGGGAAAAGGTAGGCACTTGACTTACTTGGTTTTATTATTATTATTTTTTAATGAGATAACCCCTTTAACTCATTGGCTCCTATTAGAAGAATCAAGGAATATTCCTTCATTATTATATTGGTCTATAACAGGGATGGATTTAGTTGTCCATCCCATACAAATTCCAAAGACTAAAATGTGTAGCTATAGGAAGGTGAAATTTTGGTTTGAAGGTTTTATTCTCCATATTTCTTTTAGGGGACCACAATCATGAAGTAAAAATGATGTGACTCAACTTCCTTACCAATTTTAATTTGCAAGTTGATATTTCTATAACACTTACCTTGTTTAAGGAGCTGTTACAACTTGGAATACAAATGAAACAATGATCATACATATTCAATGAGCTATCAATATAACAATCTTCTTCCATTTACTAAATGCATAACATATATATAGGCGTACAATACAATTATCTACACTTTGATTTAAAACCAATTATATCAATAAACATAACCATTATGAAATATTTACACAAATTGAATTGTGGGAAGAAGTGTTTCATTTACATGCTTCTCTAGTTTGCACCAATTTACATAATGTGAAAACTCACAATGAATGTTTCCTTACAAGTAAACTATATAAATATTCTTCAATCTTTCCTTACACATTTTCAACAGGATACGATAATAAGAATATCCCTCCTTACATCACAAAGAATTAACAATGAATACTTGATAACTCAACACATTGAGATGACATGGAACCTTGGTCTTTCTTTACACAATCAATTTTTAACCATTGTCAAGGGTGAAACAATAATATATTCAAAAAGATCCATATTCACAATACCTGCAACACAACAGAAAACTTAGAACCATGGAGGCTCACCTCCCAACCTAGGCCTCCAGGAGGCCACCCACTGAGCTAGGGGAAACAAGGTTCAAATAGGATACATTCAATCAATCATCACAAAAAAAGAGCCAACATGAATACAACATTTTCACAACACATTTACAATCCCAACCAAGGCTTGCACAATGATTCACAAATGGAATTATAAATATTGGGTGAAGGTGGGCTCTCCAAGGAGGAGAATGTCATATCCTTATGAAACAAAAAATCTTGCAATTGTAATAAGCCCAACAAGGCTTCCAAGAATACATGCCACAATGAGGTTATCAATAATCACATGTCTCAACAAGGATATCCATACTTACTCCTCTTCACATATCCTCAATTATACCTCCCATGGAACAATAGAAAGTTATATGATTCAATGGAGTCCATACTCCATGAAAACTATCCCCTCTCCAAGAGGAGGATTTCTCAACTTCAATTTTGAGCCCAACTAACCTCTTCACCCCAAGGCTTCTCTTCCCTCCCAAGGATGAGTGGAGCCTTCACACCCAACACAAAATTTAATCCACCACAACAAATCAAATAAAACAAAACCAAATGCAAGTGAATCCAACATGCTCATTTACATACATAAACATCTACAACAGACACCATATGAAAATCAAATAATTCCTACAAGAACACTATCACAAGTTCCATATTTCAATTTCCATGAGATGAGACAAAGAAAAACATGGCATGAAACACTAACCTCCTTCCAAGCTAATGGCCGATGAATGGTGATGAAGAGCTTTTCCCCCTCCTTGGCTTCCAAGTTTCTTCTCCCAAAATCCCTAAGCGTCTCTACAATTAGAGAGTGGGTGAAAAATAACTAATTTGGCACAAGCTCCCTAAAAAGACCTCCACTTTCATTCCCACCTACCCTTCCTACCCCCTTGTACCTTTCTACCAATAGGAGCTTAACCAAGAGGAGGGGTGAGGAAAGAAGTCTTATGACACTTTGATTTTAGAATTGAATTGAAAATGACTAGTTCAGAGGGTCTCCTAAGTCCCCTAGACCAACTCATGGTTATATTTAGATCCCCAACCTATACTACTACAATGTGGGTGACTTATTTTCACAAAAATAACACTTGGGAACCACTTTTAGGCCCTCTAAAGTTCCTATCACATTTTAATTCGAATTCCATCATGAAGGTGACTCATCCTAACACTCTCCCAAGTGGGTTCACTTGAATTCATAATGGGGGTTAGATTTAGGTTAAGTGACTTCATGCCCAAAAGCCCTTTATAACTTGCGTTTACACATAGACAACACGAGTGTTGATTGACACACATTAAGATACTTTACACAACAAAATGACATGTCTCTAATTATTCATTATTTTTAAATTTATTATACCGATGCACAATCACATTACAAAATAAACACTATATAATGAGGTTTTGAATCTTCCAAAGATTCACCTTGGCTTTACTGTGTTCACATAGGTTTAAACCTTGTTTCCTTGAATAATTTCCATGGTTCAACTTTTCCTGCACACTCAACTTAAACATTAGTAGTCGAATGAAAATAGTATAGAAGTACATGTATATAGGTGTAGAATAATCCATTATCGCATTAACATACACAATTGTTCCCCCTTCTAATCATTTCCATAAAATATTCAAACATTGAAATATCAAAATATCTGTATAAACATTTATCTTAACATAACCAAATTAACATTCTAAATATCATCACAATCCTTTCTATTATAACAATGAAACATTGACCTCATATTTATTGAATCTTTAAAAAAATTGAATGGGTCCTAGAATGTGTCATAAGTAAAAATCACTAATACGCAAACATGTTAACTGGTATCCTTTTATCACATTATGGGGTGTGTGTCCCTAGGGTCAATTTCTCAGCTCATTAGAATATTTTCATAATTATATCATCATGGTTTAGAACCAATCCTTGAATACAACCTTTATGGTTTTTTGTCATTATGAACCACATTCCTTGTTGTTTCTCATGAGAGTAAATGTTAATTCCTCTTTCCTAATTGTCTAGTAGATCATACCATGAATTCCTTGACCAAGTTCTCAGCTTGAATATATTAAGTCTCGTTTCATGTGGTCTTATCTCATCAACCTCATATTATTGAATAGGGTATTAAACTTATAATGTTCAAAATCTATATTCGTCCCTAATAGAATCTCATAAATCTTTCTAAGTAATGAAAATATCAATCATGACCTAAATTAACTCCTAATCACATGCATTCCTTATGATTTATAATAGGGTACAAGTGTGGGCCTTACAATAGTACACAATAACACTAGATATGTTAACTAGGGAAACCCTTGATCAAAGGGAATTCCATGGTAGGGATGGTACCCAAAAAATGATGTACTAATATAAATGTTCTTGGTAAGAGTATGGATCTTGTTAGGAGTCA
The DNA here is from genome assembly GCA_028749045.1 of Cupressus sempervirens. Classification (NCBI taxonomy): domain Eukaryota; kingdom Viridiplantae; phylum Streptophyta; class Pinopsida; order Cupressales; family Cupressaceae; genus Cupressus; species Cupressus sempervirens. Next base: position 167,238,426 of record CM053793.1, on the reverse strand, counting down.
ATGTAATACATTTAGTACATATTGTATATGAGAAATAAGCATGCAAGAAATACTAAACTAAGAAATCAAAAGCATTTACAAACTTGTTAAACATAACATAAAGTGAGACAAAGAGGAAACAACTCAAATGAGAATGTGATCCATTAAGGGGCTCTCTCAATGAGATTGTTCTCTTGTTTTAGGGATGAGTCTATTTGATAAGTTTGGTATGTATGCTCAAATGCTCAAAATAGCTTCAATGGAGGATTTGGATTTGGGTGTGGATGATGGCTTTGTTGTAAAACTTGGTCTTAAAATGGCATTATAACTTTAGCTTAAAGGTTGTGATGATATGGATTGGGAAGGGATCCAATTTATATGCTAAGGGCTTGAGGCATGGAGGGCTAGGATGCAAGGAGAGATGAAAGCTTAAGGAGGGCTAGGATGCACTCAAAGGGGAGCACATGGATTATTCTTTTTTAGCACCAACTAGAGAGTGACACATGTCATAGGGTGAGTGGATGGAGGAAAGGGGATGGATGAGTCAAAAAAGGAGGCTCAAGGCCTTAAAGACCCTCATAAATGGCTTGTAAGAGCAATGAATGGGCTTGTAAGAGTCTTTATGGCTTTGTAACAACAATGAAGGCTTGGTGGTTGGGATATTTTGGAGGGAGTTGAGATTGTTGACTTTGCTTGGCTTAGGAAAGTCTTAAGCTTACTTAGGGAATGTGACAAGGTTGGGGGGGGTGGGGGGGGGGGGATTAGAGGTGATTTAGGATTAGATTAGGCTTCTTAGAAATATGCAAGTGGATGGCATTCATGAGGGTAGGTGAGTTAGTGGCTAAGCTTGGTTAGTATGGGTGGATGGGGTGGATTAGGCTAAATGGAGGATTTAGGATAGTTTAGGGGTTATTAGATTTGAGGGCTTTATTTATCAAATAGATTTATTTAATAAATGAGGGTTTTGGAATTAGATAGGAGAATAGGATTAATTGATAAATAATGGGTTATTTGATTTATCAATTAGGACTATAGATGATTAATTAAATTAATCAGCTAGGGGATAGAAAAAGGATTAATTAAATAGGAATTTAATTAATGATGCCTTTAGAGATAGCTAAATAAGATTACCAAAGCGATGTAATCAGATTTAGGTGTCCACATTTTGCCCCTCTTTGACATAGTGTTGAGACAACACTATTTCAAAGAAGTTTGAACGGAGACGACACAGGGAAGCTGTTTTAGCAAAAAGGTTGCCCTAGTCTCGGATAAGAAGAGGAGAGACTAGACTTAGTGATGCCCCCTCAAGAAGGTGGCGGGGAGAGAAAATGAGGCGTGACAGCTTCTTGAAAAATACAAAAATCGGGGATGAGCAGAGAGACAGATTGGCAAAGAGAAGGGGCTAAATTAGCTCAAACTCTCACTACAGGAGAATGATAAAGGAAGGATCGGATGCTCAAACGGAAGCAAGCTTAAGAAGTTCCAGGATTGGGGGGAGGATGAAGGAGCAGAGCACTGTAAAAAGGAATCTAGGAGGAGGGGAGGGATGATGAGATTACAAAGCCGATGCAATAGGATTTCAAAGAGTCAGATTGGCGAAAGATGGGTTTCGGAGATCCCTAGGACTAGGATTGTGGATCTCGAAAGATGAGGCCTTGGTGGATTGATTGGATTGATGGATCCTGAAGACTAGGATTGTGGATCCCTAAAGCTAAAAGTGAAGAATGATTCAAAGAGATACTGAGGCATAAGCTAGGATAGGTGCTAGATATGGATGGGGGATAATGGAGATGAAGGGAATCCATTGAAGCTTTTTTGAGCAGGGGGATACTTCAAAGAGAAGTACCACCATGTAGTTGAGCACTAGATTTGCTATAGGACTATTGGTTAATTGCCAAAGTTACCAAGAATATCAAGGCCTTTTCACCAACGGTCCAGAGGACTGACAAACTGACTCAAAATAAACACGCAAGGATTGCCCTAGCATCACACATGAATTTTGAAAGAATCAAAGTGGAACCGACATTGGGTAACCCACAAGCAGAAAAGAAAAACAAACAAAAGATTGAATCAAGAGCTTACGCTTAGATTGCCCCATTCGCAGTATACCATGATATGGAAGATCATTGCAACCTTGAGGAGGGAACAAAAAGATTTCTTGGAAAAGATACTTCAAGACCCAAAAGGGAAGATTCTAAATCAAAAGAAAGTGAAAATCTAAAAGAGAACCATTTGCCAATGAGATGGGTAGGATGAGGTACTAATGAACAAAGATCAGACATGAGGAAAGCTATATCCTACAAGGATCTATCAGAGAGCACCTAAGCTGATGGATTTGGATGAGTGATGCATTTGGCAAGCTGAACTAAGAAGGATAACACTTTGGTGATAGGAGATCTAGCTAAAGGATGCATTGGAATAGCTAACCAAGGGTTGTGTGATGTGTGAAGATGTTGATCAAGGAGGAACTGACACAAAAGCTTGATAGATACAATGGTATTGAGCTAAAGAGGATGTACAAGCTGACGGACCAAGATATGCTACAAATGTACAAGGTTGTTCATGTTTTGGTTTTTGTGAGATGGAAATGTTCGTGAAGGGTGGGATGTCTGTAATAGTTGATAGGTAGATGGTTTGCGAAAAGCTGAAGTGAAAATGGGATTCCTTGTGTGCATGTGATAGGATACAAGCTACGATAAAAGATTTGGCATATAATACAAGCTGAAATATGGTACAAGCTTTGGACAAGATTTGGATATACAAGCTATGATACAAGATTTACAAGCTGGGGTACAAGATTTACAATTTGAGGTACAAGATTTACAAGTTGTATAGGAGGTATTTACAAGCTTCATTAGATTTTGGATATTTGGTTGGAACACCAATGGAACAAGCAGGTGCATTATGGGATGGTGGGTGAATGGATGAGGGATAGGATAGTGATAGTTAATGGATTAGTCTTAGTACACAAGGTGCTTGAATTACTAGGTTTTCACCAAGGTACCTATCCAAGGCGCTTGAATTTTTCACCATTGGACGCTTATTTCTCTTTACTATTTTTTTTTGTATTTTTCAAAAGCTGGGTATACCAAGGATCTTCAAGCATAGAACTTCTTGAGATGAATGATGTTAGTAGGATCATTCAAGAGTTCTCCTTTTTGTGTAGATAACTGATAGGCTCCAGAGCCAAAGGATGCAGTGACAATATAAGGACCAAGCTAGGTAGGTTCAAACTTACCTTCTTTTTTCGATCTGCTTGGACTTTCATGTTTTCTTTGAGGACCATGTCACCCAACTAAAAGTGTCATGGAAGCACTTTCTTGTTGAAATTCCTTTTGAGACAAGTTTGATAGACTGTGAGATGATCATAGGCTTGTCGTCACTTCTCATCTAAGAGATCTAGTTGGGTGAGTCAAGCTACTCTGTATTCTTCATCTGATATTTGCCCTTGCAAAGATATGTGCAACGAGGGAAGTTCAACCTCTATGGGTAGTACTGCTTCGACACCATAGACTAAGGAGTATGGAGTTGCGCCTATGAATGTACAGAAGGAAGTTCAATAGGACCATAGGGTTGGATTTATTTGTAGGTGCCAATCATGGCCAAAATCATTGACAACTTTCTTTAGGATTTTGAGGAGGGTTTTGTTAGTTGCCTCTGCCTGGTCATTACCTTGTGGGAAATATGGGCTAGAAAAGTGGTGATGGATGCGGAGGGAAGTGCATAATTCTTCCATGTTGAGATTTTTAAAGTTACCTCCGTGGTCGGTGAAGATGGTGGATGGGATACCAAAGCGGCAAACAATGTGGTACAAGATGAACTTGGAGACCTGAACTCCTGTAGTTGAGACTAGGGGGACTTCTTCCACCCACTTAGTGAAATAGTCTGTAGCTATTATTATCCATTTATGTCCATAAAATGAGAGAGATGTGATAGTTCCAACTAGATCAAGGCCCCAAAAAGAAAAAGGCCAAGGTGTTGCAATAGGCTATGGATTTTGTGCTGGAGCGTGCACAAGATTTGGGTGCTACTAACATGGGAGACATTTTCTGACAAAGTCATAGGAGTCTTCTTCAATGGTAGGCCAATAGTAGCCTGCTCTAAGGATTTGTTATGCTAGGACAATACCACTCGTGTGGGTACCACAAAGTTCAAAGTGTACTTCTTTTAATGCCACCATGGCCTCATTTTCATCTAAACATCGAGAGAGAGTATTGTGATAACCCTGACGATATAGGGTATTGGCTATGATAACATAGCGGGATGATTTTTGAATGAGGTTCTGGCATTGGGTACGTGTGAGGTGAGGGGATATGATACCATCATTAAGGTAAGCGTGAATCTCATGGTACCAAGGGGATTGGGGACCAACCAAGATACAAACATGGTTTGAGTCATCATTCACATAGGTAGGTGTGAGGAGCTGCTCGACTAAAAACTCATACTGTGTAGCTGCTTGGGGAATTTCCAAGAGTGAGCCGATAGTAGCCATAGCATCTGGTGCTTTGTTTTGCATTCGAGGCACTTGTGTAAACTGAAGCTTTGTAAAATGCTGGGTTAGTTGATCAACTAGCTCTTTGTAGGGTAATATCTTTTCATCTTTGGTTTGGTATTCATTTAAGGCTTGCTTGATGATGAGCTGAGAATCGCCAAAGATTTGTAACTTAGTGATGTTCCATTCTGTAGCTATCTTTAATCCTGCTATGAGAGCCTCATATTCAGCTATATTGTTGGTGCTAGGGAATTGTAGCTTGAAGGCTTTTGGAATGTAATCTCCTTGAGGTGTGACCAACAATATTCCTACCCCTGATCCATGAGATGTGTATGAGCCATCAAAATAAAGTTTCCATGGGGGTTGTTCTTTAATTAGACAGATATGCTCATTTGGAAATTCTATGATCAAAGGATATGTATCTACTAGAGGTGCATCAGCTTGGTGATTTTCTATAGCTTGCCCTTTGATTGCCTTTCTATCCACATACTGGATGTCAAATTCGCTAAGGAGCATAACCCATTTGGCCAAAAGACCTGTAAGTGCTGTTTTGGAGAGCATATACTTAAGAGGGTCGATCTTGGAGACTAGTTGGATGGTATGACTTAGCATGTAGTGGTGAAGCTTTTGAGTTGAGAAAACAACTGCCAAACAAGCTTTTTCCATAGGAGTATAATTGAGTTCATAACCAACTAAGGTTCTACTGATGTAGTAGATGGCTCTTTCTCTACCGTAGTCATCAAGTTGTGCTAGAAGTGCCCCTAGAGTAGTAGGCATTGCTGATATGTACAAAATTAGGGGATGACCAGGAACTGGTAGAACCAAGATAGGGGGATTGGTGAGATACTGCTTGAGCTGATCGAAGCTGCGCTGACATAAAGGATCCCACTTGAAGTTCTCATCCTTCTTCAGTAAGTGTGCAAACAATGTACACTTATCTACAAGCTGGGAGATGAAGCGTCGAATGGATTGAAGCTATCCCTGAAGAGAGCGAAGCTGTCGCATTGTCTGGGGAGGAGGCATGTCTAAGATAGCCTTAACCTTCTTGGGGTTGATCTCTATACCTCATTTAGAAACTATAAAACCTAGAAGCTTGCTAGATGTGACCCCAGAGACACACTTCTTGGGATTCAACATGAGATGATATTTGGCTAACTTATCAAAGACTTTCTCCAGGTCAGCAAGATGATCCATGAAGGTGTGAGATTTAGCCAAGATATCATCCACATAATCCTCCAAAATGCTATGGATGAGATCATGAAAAATGGCTGTCATAGCTCTTTGATAGGTAGCCCCAACATTCTTTAGGCCAAAAGGCATCATCTTGTAACAAAAGGTTCCCCAAGGGGAAGTGAATGCTACCTTATGCTGATCCTCTTCTGCAATCTTGATTTGATTATACCTAAAAAATCCATCCATGAGGGACAAAATTTCATGTCCAGCTATAAGATCTACAATCATATCTATGTTGGGCAAGGGAAAATCATCTTTTGGACAAGCTTTTTTAAGATCTCTGAAATCAGTGCAGATTCTGATGTCACTAGAAGATTTAGTAACGAGGACCATGTTGGAGATCCACTCTAAGTAGTCGATAGGTTGGATAACCTTAGCAACTAACATTCTTCCTAATTCAGCTTTGACCAGTAATGCCACCTTAGGGTACATTTTCCTAAGCCTTTGCTTGATGGGCTTGATCTTTGGATCGACTACAAGATGATGAACTAAAAGCTTTGGATCAAGTCCTGGCATGTCTTGATATGACCATGCAAATCAGTCAATGTTCTCTCTTAAGACCTCAAAGAGGAGGTTAGCTTGGTCTTGTGATAGGGATGTAGCAATGTGAACAAGTTTGGGGATCTCTAAAGAACCGATGTTGACTTCTCTAGTATCCTCAATTAGAATAGAAGACACCTCTGGTCAATTATCTTGAGGAGGCAATGCTAAATCCTCATGTTCTGCTTGTGACTCTGGATTTTCTTGCTGAGGGGTTCTCTTCGCTGCCTTAGCTAGTCTCAAATTCACCTTAGTTCCAGTTTTGGGTGTATCGGAATTAGGTTGGGGATTTTCTCCAAAATACCCCTTGGGATCTAGCTTATAGATATAGGCAGAATCTAGTTTTGTTTTCTTGTGAGGTGTTTTAGATTCCATGAATCTTAGAAGCACTTCCTCTGATGTGAACTCATCAATGTGTATGACACTTGGTTGGTCCCAATCTATGAGTTATGGATGGGTGAGTGGTAGGTCAATGAAATGGATGGATAGTTCTTGGAGAACAGCATCTCCGAGGAAGATTTGGTCTGGGATATCGTTGTAGGCTATCTTTTCAACTTGCTTAGGAATGTCTTCAATTTTGACAAGGTTGCGATGAATGTTCAAAAAAGTGTGATTGTCCGTATTGGTGCCCCCAGTTGTTGGTATGCCAAAGCCAAGACCTGACTTCAATTCTCACTTGTATGCATCGATGGGGCACTGTATGCCTCTTTCTTCTAGTCCTAGACCACCACCTTGATAGTTCCATTTGTCAGTAATGAGCTTATGTTCTTGGGGATACTTCTGGCTAAAGTGATCAAGGCATGCTTGATTTCTTGGAGGAGCATCCTTATGTAACCAATTGTTGATATCCGGAGTGAGCTCCTCATGAAGAGGGATTTTTGAGGATACAAAGGTTGTTGGGCCAAACTGTTTGTATCAAGGAGGTGGAATCTCCTTAGCTTTGTGATATGTCAGTCATCCATGGGCGTGTGGATCAAGTGGGAGAGCCCTGATAGCAAATGCATCTGACAGACTATACTCTCCATAGCCTTTGTTATTGATCTTCACGGTAGATAGGGTGGAGGCAAGGATGGTTTCTGGGTCATTACAAGTGTGGGATGAACTGGCGATGGCTGTGCCGATATCAATTCTAGGGCAATGGTTTGTATATGAAGCTTCAACTACATTGTAGTAAGCAAAGGGTTCT